>PVJX010000344.1:0-280660 GCA_004027295.1 Dolichotis patagonum | reverse complement strand
TCTTGCCCCTGGGCCCTTTGACAAACGATTCAACATTTCCCCAAGCAATGCTAACTCGAACAACCTGAGACAAATACTATGCGTGCTACTGAAGCAGTCTATACCCCTGCACAGCCGGAAACACTGCCCCTGCCTGCTGGTGACGGCTGCAGCTGTAAGCACCATAAGCTGACTTGCCCCTGCACCACAGGATTCTCTCTTCTCTTACTAAGCAAGACGGATCAGTGATGTCCACAGCTGCAGCGGGTTAGGGCCCACACCACCAACCCACGGAATCCTCACCCCTTTATTCCACCGCGCTGCCCCCCCCTTGTGGGTCCGCCCACCGCAATCCACCTCCGCAGCAGGGGTTCGGCTGACACCTAGCATGGATTTTGGGGAAGGCTAAGGCGGACCTGGGCCGCTGTCCCATTCGTCATCGTCTGCACACCCGAGAAAAATGGGCCCGGGCCACGTGACACGCCCCGGGCGCGCAGCCAGACACCAGCTCCGGGCTTTAAGGTTCTTAGCACTCGTCGGCCCAGTACTGTATACCCCGGTACTTCGGTGAGGTGCTTACTAAACATTTTCGGATGAGGAGGAAAGGCGCGGTTTGAACAGTGCAGGCGTCAGGGCGCCCCGAGTGCTGCCGCGCGGGGACTCGGTGCACCTGTCTGCCCGGGGAGGGGCCGCTCGCTGGGAACGCGTCGCCGCGCTCAGAGCCCGGGGAAGCCACAGGCAGGGAAGGCGCAGCCCCAGCGGCGCCGTAACCGGGGTTCGGGGCCCGGGGCCGGGCTGGAGGCGCCGGCGGAGGAGGAGGCATTTCTCCCCGTGTCATTCACCTGGGCAGGCACCGCGGACTCGGTCCTCCGGCTCCTCGGGCTCACAGGTGGCCTCGCCCTTGTCCCGGGCTGCGCGGGGCTCTCACCTCCACCTCGCCGGTCCGCGGCCAGGGCGCGCGCGGAGCCGGGCCGAGAGGCGCCCGGACCCGAGCACCCGGCCCGTCCCCACCCACCCGGGCCGCAGCTGCGGGTCCAGCCCGGCTCCTGGGCAGCGCCTTTGTTTTCCCGGCTCCAGTTACGTTTACGGAAGTGCTGCCGGCGGGCGCTCCGGGGCCCGGCGAGGTGACAGCGGCGCGGCGGGGAGGCCGGGCGCGCGGACCCCGGGTCCCGGCCGCAGGTGCGCGCGGGCGGGCGGGCGGTCGGGTCCCGCGGCCCCACACGCGCCCCCGTGACGGTCCCACGCTCGCCCCCCGGGCCCGACTCACCTGCGCGGCGGCGGGGCTCAGCGGCGCGGTACGCGGGGGGCGCTGTGCCCGGGGCGCGGGGCGGCGGCGCGCACCATCGCGCCCGGCTGCGCAGCTGGGGGAGGAGGCGGCGGCGGGGGAGGGGAGGAGGAGGCGGCGGGGACGCGCGGGACCGTGGCGAGCCCACCCCGCTCCTCGCGCGCTGCTCCGCTCCTGCTGCTCGCGTCGGCCGCGCGCCCGGCCCGCCTGGCCCAGCCCAGCCAGCCCAGCCCAGCCCGGCCCGGCCCGGCCGCAGGTGCAGCGCCCCGCCTCCTGCGGCGCCGATGCGCGGACGACGCCTCAGGCTCCCCGCCCCAGCCCCGGCTGAGGGGACTCAGGCGGAGGGAGCTGGGGCGCGAGCTGCTGCGTCCGCGTGTCCACCCCCTCGGGATCCCAGCTGAGATTGCCCGGCCCCGGGCAGGACTGCAGGGCGCGGCGGGCCAGGGCCTTAGGGTGTGGGGATTGCAGTGGTGACTATTGCACGAGCTCCTACTGGGTGCGGGGCACGAGTGCACACAGTGGGCCGTTAACGCGACGACCTCGGTCTCCAGGGGCAGCCCCGCTGGTCTGTCCTCGCTTGACCCTAGAAAAAGGAGGGGGACCAGGAAGGGAGGCCGAGGGCATGGTGAGTTTGAGGCATGCAACAGGAAACTGAGGCCAGAGGGCCTTTTCTAGCCTGGCACTGGGGAGTGGTTGGAATCGCTGCTGAAGGAGACCCAGTGCGCACTACACTGGGAGTGTAATTACAGCTGTACTTCTGGTTAAGCGTGCAGGGAGAGTGGAGAGTGGAGTGGATTGTATATTCATTTTTGCATGCCTGAAATGAGCTCTAGGGGAGACCAGATCCTGTTCTTCAAGAGTTTATGGTTTGTCCTGACAACAAATGATAGTAGCTAACATTTATGAACGTTTATGATATAGGAAGCACTGTTTAAGTCTATCAGAGTATGAGTATGGGTAGTATTAGTTCCATTTCACAACAAAGAACGTAGAGCCTGAAAGTTAATGTGACCCATCCGTAATTACTAAGTAGTGCAAGAGAAAGCTGGCTTCTTTTAAATTCAGGTGTTAAGCTGCTCATCATGAAATATATTGATGAGAAGCTTATAGAGCCTCCGACTGCAGGATTTGAAGTCCTTCCTTAGAATTAGAATTAAAATAATTACAAGGATGAAATCCATAGTCCCTTCCGGAGCCCATGAAAATTCTGTCTTTGTAAATCCACTTGCAATATTGACACGGAAAAGCAAAACTCGGGTTTCAAGTGCAAAGCCATCAAGACTGTGGCCAGTTGTGCCCTGGGGGCAGCAGCTTCCTAGTGCATTATTGGGAACTAAATGGCCCCTGACTTCCCCAGTTGGTAGCTTTCATAATTATTCTTCTGATCTCTCCGGCTGTTAAAGAAGCAACATTTTTTTAAAGGAAGGGGGAAAAAAAAAAACAGACAGACTCCAGGTCTGAGTGACCTGGAGTGAGTGAGGTCTTTTCCTACCTGTGGAAAAAGGGCAAAGAGAAGAGAAAGAACGTGGGGAACAGCAGGACAGGTTTTGACCTGCAAAGGCAGCTCAGCCTAGAGAGAGAAGCTGGCGTTTCTGTTTCAGATGGAACAGGTAACCTCGAGGGTCAGTGTGGAAGAAAGTGATGTTTTAATTGGCCTTGTTAGAACAGAATTTGTTTTTTCTTGACAGCAGCAATCCTTTTAATAAGTCAGAGGTTTGGCCCTGTCTAATAGGTCATTGTTCCAACTCATAGGCATACCAACTGGTAACATGCTGAAATTTTTCTTCATTTTTAAAATAAAAATATATAAGGAAGACATAAAACTGCATACAGGAAACGTGATTTTTCTCTCCTACCTTCCTGCCCTTTGTGAACTGATCGGTGGGCATGGTGCGGAAAATTAGGCTCCAAGTATATTCAGTCAAAGCCTTGCACAGAAAGGCTTAAGGCAAAATTCAGCTGTTGAAATTCCAAGGCTCCCCGAAGCAGCTGAAAACACACAGCAAGAAGCCAAGAGAAAGAGGAGGGCCAACACACAGAGGGTAAGGAAGCCATAGGCAGTGCATTTATGAATATGTTTTATGCATAGATTCCTACCTGCCCTGCCCCCGTTCTCCACTGTGTCACCCTTTCCCTGCCAATGGGCTTGTTTCAGAGATCACAGTGGAGGTGAACGAGGAAGCTTGCTAGGCAAAAGGGGCCTGGGGCCCAACCTAACACGCCCCTGCTTTGTCAGGAGGTGCAGACACCAGTTAGTGGGAGTCACTGTGGATTTCATCTGCATTTCCCAGGCAGGGAGCAAATGCAGCCTGTACGGGTGTCAGCAGTGGGCCGTCATCGCGACCTTTCCTGCATGTCAAGTGCCTGGTGAATATTTATCACATCGAGCATCTTGGGCCGTTAGTGGTCTTTCCAGCCTTTCCTCTGCACGCTAAGCTCACAGCTACTTTCAGTTCTGTTTCCCCACCATGCTTGTTTCTCTTATTTCTTCAGGCAGAATTGTCTACCTCAATAAGAAAACAAACACACTACAGTGGGTTATATTAACAAAAATGCCAAACACTTACATAGGCCTCGCCATGTGCCAGCTCCATGCTCTTTCAGTATATTTATCCACATAATCCTCACAGCAATCACATACAGGTATGACTGTTATCACCCCAGTTTATAAGAGTAAAGAGAGCAAACTGGGTCTATAAAAACGAAGCAACTCGAGCAAGATCATCCCATTGGTAAAGGGCAGTCTGCGCATTTGAACCCACATAGTCTGGCTTCAAGCTCTGGCTCCTAATTACTCATTCCTCTGTGTTCATTTAAATACTTATGAACGTGTATGGTCTTATGGCAGGATAGGGGTTTCATTTTTATGAAAATGATGTCAACTACTCCTCTCTCCGCCTGTCGACATCAGGTGTGATGCCCCTCTTTAAAACTCTTCCCTGGACACTGACTTCCGTGACTCACGAAACTTGGGTTTTCCTCCTCCTCCTTTCTGGTGACTCTGAAAGTGTTTTTTCTCTCTCCTTTTGTTTCATCACAGATTACCCAAAGGTGCCCGACCTGACTCTTTGGGGTAGCTTCTCTCCTGAACGCACATCCCGTTGGTGGCAGTGGGGATGAGAAGAAGTTGCATGGGGTGAGGCGCTCCGAGCATGCGCACAGCACTGGGGCTGCAGCGGCTGTGGGCGGGGAGAGGAGGGAGGTGTTAAGAATGACTCACGTTTCTTGCTGGAACAACTGAGTGGGTTGTGATAACCTTGATGGAAATGGAGGAGACTGAGGGAGGAGCAGGTTGGATTCCTATTTGATTTGGTCAGTTTATGGTGATGACACAGGTGCAGCTGCAAGGTGGGTAATTAAAGATTCCAGCGCTCAGAAGAAAGGGCCGCACCTGGCAATCGGCCTTGAGAAGCTCTTCACAATCATGAAGATTCGCTTAGGGAAGGGATAGGTTACTGAGAAAGCTGAGAAAGGTTGGCAAGGAGGAGGAGGAAATTCAGGAGGAGTTTTTTTCAAGAAGTGCGTGGTTCACACTCCACCATTCCTTCAGAACCCAGATGAAATATTGCATTTCCCAGAGGGTGTCTTGTCGCCCCCAGAACCTTCATTTACTGTGTGTCTCTTCTGTTGTGGCTCTCAAAACAGCTATGATTGCTTTGACTTCGATGTTAGACTGTGAATTCCTTTAAGACACGGAACAACTTTGCGTTCACATTTTTTATTATTTTTTATAGAGTCCACTGTAATAGCTCAAATACACTAAACAAGATAAAAAGATGTTTATTCTTCCTATAAAATTGAGGTAGATCGGTGGCTGAATGGTGTTGGGAACCAGAGGTTTTATGCTTTTTTTGACATGTCATCCATATAAAGCTTCTATCTCCAGCTCCAAAATGGCTTCACAAAAGTGCGGCGTCTGTCTGTCAGGGCGGTGTGCGTGTTAGCCACTGGGAAAGTAGGAGGGGAAGGCAGCTTCCTCCTTTTAGGACATGAGCAGAGCTTGTATACACTGAGGAGAATAGACACCAGGTACAGCTGGCAGCCCCGTCACACCATTACGACCCTGTCACAAACCCCAAGTGCCATTTCTGTAGCAGAGTAGTTACCACGTGGGGCTCCCCCAGACTCTGACTGTTAAGGTGCACTGCTATGAGCAGAGAAAGGGGAGACCAAGGTGGCAGGGAGAGGAAGGGCACGGAGGGAGAGTGGCAAGCATTCACTGAACAGATTGGTAATAAACGGATAAACCCAAGGATGACCATGAAGTGGGCGTGGCTCCTTTTATGTCTCTCCACTCTTCCTCTCTCCCCAGCACTGGCCGGTGGAGAAGTGGGCCTTGCCTTGTGGATGGGAAGGAAGAAGGCTAGCTTATTTAAATATTCTATTCTGATGTATTTGCACTAATTCTCTTTGAGTTTACCAGGCAGGTAATTATATCAAACTACGAATACTGATACTTCAGTGTCTTTTTTCAATACTTGTAATAAAATTTTTAAAAACTAGATACAATTAATAAAATATTTCAGCAACAAAATAATAGGAAACATTGATGATAATCAATAGTGCTCTCTTGTTTTACTTTCTTTATACTTGCTTATAAGGACTTCTGTTATTTTACCACTAAATATGAAGCTGGCTACTGCTTGAAATACTGTTCTTCATGAGGTTAGTAAAGGACCCTATGTATGGTTTAATAACTTTCTAAAATCAGTACTGTGTGTGTACTTTAATTCTCTAAATGTATTTTCTGAGTTTTTAAAATCCATTTCTAATGCAATTCCATACTATAGGGTGCATATTGCATCCTAATTATGGTTTTCTTAAATAATAATAAATGTGTGGTCATGGGCAGCCAGACGTGCTCTGCAGATATAAAGTCAGGCCCCTCTTATTAAGAGGCATGTGACTGACTAGCAGATACACCACTGTAAATAAATCAATGGTTATTAAGATAATTGTAACAAAGCACGTTCCATGAATTATTCACAGATTAACTCTTCAAAAGTAATCAAATCTTTCCCCTCCTAAGAAAACCTATGAGATTCTTGTGGCTTAAAGCCTAAAGTTCGAAATCTTTAGCCACTTTCAATCATACACAAAGGTGCTGCCAATTTTATTTCCTTGGCATGTGTTTGATTTTACCATCCATCTCTACATATCCTTATGTGTATCCCATTTAACTGAGGCCCTAAAACAACAATCTCCATAATAGCTTTTCTCCTTTTGGCTGCCCATTTGTGCCCAGCACAAATCAAGCTACTTAAATAGAATATATATATATATATATATATATATATATGAATATGAATATATATATATGAATATGAATATATATATATCAAGATGTATTATATTTCTTTTTCTTTTTTGTAATTTTCATTTTAGAGAGAATAGAACCAAGCAAAATAAAACACAATAAAGTCAATCAAAACAAAATAGTGTAAGTGACATAGGACTTCAAAACAAGATAATGTTGATTTCCTAAATCAACATTGGTCATCATAATGCCTCTTGTTGTCTTCAAAATCACTGTCCATACCTTCAGACATAATAAAATCAAACAAAACAGAATAGGATAGAACCAATAAAAGCAAAACAATGAATTCAATAAAGGACTTCAAAACAAGATAATAGTAAATCCAAAATGGTACCATAATACATCTTTAAAATAGCTGCTTATGCCATCAGATATAATAAACTCAAACAACACAATGAAAATATGGGGGGTTGGGAATGGGGTGGGGACATTGGCTCTTCTTGTCTCACAGCCCAGGTGCCAGAAGAGGCTGGCATCTGATTCTACCCCAAAGGCCTTCACATGGTGCCGACTCACAGGGAGGGCTTGGCTTCTCCTTCTATAATTCTTGATATACATCTTGATAAATATCTTGAATATATATATATATCTCAAGATATACATCCTTGTTTTAAATATTCTTATGTTTTAATTACATTTTAATTAAAATGTATTAAGTAATATAAAATTAATATTTTAATTAAAACATTTTATTGGAAATACAAATGTAGTACAAGTCCTTTGTACCACTTAAAATTGCTATCCCCTCTTCCTCCTCAGAGGTAACCACGCTTTAATTTCTAACCTCACAGATTAGTTTAGTCAAGCAGCACGTGATCTTTGATGTTTGATGTCTCCTGTCCAGAATACATTGCTGTATGTAGTTATTTGATTTCCAGTCAACAAAGATAGCACATTATTATTTTGTCCTGCTGTTGGACCCCTAGATTTCCAGTCTTTAGCAACTACAACTGACACTGCTATAAACATCTTCATTGTTGGCTTTTGGTACGCATGACGATTAATTGCAATACACCTAGATTAGTAAAGTACAGTTCCAGTTATGTCTGTAGATGACTGACATGTAGGCCAACAAACTGAGGGGAAAGACCCACCCAGTTGTGGATGGTACGAACCAATAGGTTTGTAACTTGGATGGAATAAAAGAGAAACAGGAAGTGTGAAGAGCTCTTTTTGAAGAGCTCTAGTCTTCTTGAGCAGGTGCATTCTTGGCTGCCTCTGCCTTTGGATATCAGTCTCCAGTTTCTTCACTCTCCAATACACACTCCCTGGCAACTCCCCAGTGAGTTTCTGGACCTTAGTTCTTAACCCTTCTTGTTCTGCAGCTTCCAGCTTCTTAACTTGAGCTGATGCTGAATCCTTGGGCTTGCCAAGGTCCAGATGGCCATTGTGGACTCTCCTGCCCTGGATTCTGCCTGCCTACCTAATTAACTCCCTTGAGTAATTACACATGTATTTTCTATTGGTTCTGTTCCTCTAGAAAACCATGACATGTCTAGTGCATACACATTAATTTCTGTCATGTAGACTTACATACCTGTTAAATCACAGGATATTCAGGTTTTCACCAAGCAAGTTCTGGGGTGCAGAAATTTATACTCCTGTTGACAGTTCTCTTTTTCACAGCATTGATCTCACTGGGCAATGTAATTCTTTTAAAAAAAAACTTGGGGGCTGAAGATTTAGCTCAGCGGTATAAGCACCTGGTTGGCAAACGTAGGGTCATGAGTTCGATCCCAGGTTCCAAACAAATAAAATAAACTCATATTTTGAAATAATTTTATATTTGCAGAGAATACAGAGAGCTCCCACACATGACTTACCCAGCTTCCTTCAATGTTGGCATCCCACATAGTACAATTATTGAATCTAATTAATGTTGTCACCAACACCCTCAAACCCTATGACAGAGCCTAGCCTATTCGAATTTCACCTGTCTTCCCACCAATGTCCTTCTCTTCTAGGATCTAGTGTGAGATTCCACAAAACATTTATGTCACCTCAGCCTCCCCCGAGGTGACAGCTCCTCAGTCCTTTCTTCCTTTCACAACCGTGACACTTTACATAGGGTGCTCGTCAGGTAGCTTGGAGAATGGTTGCAGCTCAAGTTAACTGATGCTTTCTCATGGTTAGAGCAAGGCCATGTATTTTAGGGGAAAAAAATGTCACAAAGATCCCATATTGAAGACACATCCATCACATATCCCACATCTGCAGTGTGGATCTTCATCCTCTAAGCTTCTATGTATTAAGTTTGTCCACTGTCAAATCACTGCTCTGGTTGAACATTTGTGTCCTTTCCAAAACTCTTGTTGAAATTGAACCCCAGGTGCAATGGTATAAAGAGGTGGGGTCTGCAGAAGGATTAAGCAACAAGGGCTCCACCCTCATGGATGAGGTTAGCACCTCATGCAAAGGATCGGAAGGTGAGTTTGGCCCTCATTCCCTTTTCCTTCTCTATCCCTTCCACTGCCTGCAAACACAGCGTTAGCCCCTCCAGAGAATGCAGCAGCAAAGCACCATCTTGGGAGGAGAGAGAAGCCCCTGCTAGACACCAGACTCCAGCTGCTGGTGACTACTTGTCCCTCTAGCTTGCCTTTTCCAGAACGTCATGTTAAGGGAATAATGCAAAATTGTAGACGACTCTTGTAGATGACTTTGCTCATTTACCAATATCTGTCTAGAGTACAATGATATTGTCATATGATATTGTATGAAGCAATGATTCACCCGTTTTTATTGCTAAGTAGTATTCCATTGTGTAGACAGCATAATTTTTTATCCATTCATTGGTTGAAGGGCATCTGAATTATTTCCAGTTTTTATTGATTATTGATAAAACTCTTAGAAACATTTGCAATAGAAAATCAAAATTTTCAGCTAACGTGAGTAAACACTGAAGAGTAAGATTCCTAGAGCACATGTTAAGTATATGTTTAACTTTGTAAAAAAAAAGAAAGAAAGAAAGACCAACCAAAATATTTTTAGTGTGGCTATAACAATTTGCTTTCCTACCAGCAATATGTAGCAATTCAGTTGCTTTGCACCTTTGCTAGTCTTGTTGTTTTCAGTGTTTTGATTTTGGCCTTTCTAATACAGTACATCATTGTGGTTTTACCTGACCCTAAGGACTAAAAATACGTAGCATCTTTATGCACTATTTGACTTTTTTCTGTTTAGTAAATTGTGCATTCAGGTCATTTGCCTATTTTTTCTTCTCTCTTCTCTTCTCTTCTCTTCTCTTCTCTTCTCTTCTCTTCTCTTCTCTTCTCTTCTCTTCTCTTCTCTTCTCTTCTCTTCTGTTTTCCTTAGGCTGGCCTCCTGCTTCATCCTCCCAGGTAGCTGGGGCTGAAATATCAGGCATGTGCTACCACCATGCCTGGCTTTTGAATGGTCTTAAAAATGCCTTTTATCAGGGTAATATTGCTTAATTTTATAAAGTCCAACTTAATAATTTTTTAAAATTTCATATGTTTTTCTTTTGGAGTCACGAATAATTTTTGCCAAATGAGTAAATTTAGAAGCTAGTTTTTTGAAAAGTTCAATAAAATTGTTAAACTTATAGCCAGATTGAATAGAAAGTAACAAGAAGACATAAATTACCAATACTAAATATGGGAGAAAGATTATCATTACACATCCTATTAAAATGGTAATTGTATTATGAATAACTTTATGGTAATAAATTTATCCATTTAGATATAATGCACCTATTCCTTCAAACATAAAAACCATCAAAACCACCTCAACAGGAAGTAGAGACTATGATAGAAATGAGCATATAACTATTAAGGAATTGAATTTGTCAAGTACACTTTGCCACAATAAAACTCTACTAGGTCGAGATGGCTTCATTGGCAAATTCTGCCAAACACAGAGCTAAGAAATAATTCTGCTTCTATACAAACACTTTCAAAAATTTAATGAAGAATTCTTACCATCCTAAATCATGAGGCCAGCATTTATTATTCAGATCGTAAAACCAGACAAGGCTATTATAAGAAAAGATTATGCCAATATCCCTAACATAGATGCAAAACTTATTAACTAATTTATGGCAAAATGAATCCAGCAATATATTGAAAAACCGATCACATTATTACCCATTGAATTTATTCCACTGACTTCATATTAAAGACCAATCAGTGTAATTCACCATATTAACAGATTTGATCCTCTCAATGACTAAAGAACAAACAACTGATGAAATCCAACATCTATCCTCAGTAGTGGGAGTGCATATGGAAGAGGTCACACAGCAAGCCAGGAAGCAAAGAGGAACATGGTCCAGTCTTCATCTTTTATAATAGTTATCCACTCTCGTGGGAGCTAATTGGGTTCCCACAAGAACTGCATTAATCCTCTCGGAAGTCTGTTGGGAGGAGCTGAAGATGGAGATGGATCCCTTGTGTGAGGCTGGAGCAAGGCTGCTCCTGAGATCAAAGAACACAGGAGGCAAGCCACGTGAACCAGCTGCTCCAGTCCAGAGAAGACCAAGCCTTTAGGTTGCTAAGCAGGCAGGTTGCTAGGCAACCGAGTGTCACCTGACATTCACTGCCTAAATATATTAATAAACTACTGCATTGATCTGGCAGTTGCTTTCCTCCCATCAGTAGAGAGGGCTCCACCTGACCTCAGCTTTCTGTATATTGTTTCTAGTCTTTATTTTTCCATCCTTTCGCTCCCCACCCCACCCCGGAGCTTACCTGTGCTGGAAGTGGCAGAAATCAGTGCCTTGAGTGACCTAATTCTTTTGCACTGGGCCACGTCTATCCTAGGGTTTCTGCACCCAGGATCAGGCTGCGGAAGCCATTCAACAGAGAGCGGACAGGCTTCCCAACACACATGCAGGACAGTCGGATACCCTTAATTTAAAGGTGAATCTCTATTTTGCCTCTTACCCTACATACGAAAGTTGACTTTACATTAATCATAGATTTAAATATAATTGCTAAAACTGTAAAATGTCTAGAAGAAAATGTTACTTTCAACTTGCTAAGTTTTCTTAAATTGGTCCTAAAACTACAAAATGACTACTACGTAAGTCATTTGACTCATAGTAAAATCTAGATGCTGTGTCTGGAATCTCAGGAAAATTTACGTGACTCTGCTTAACATCTGGAGGGTTGATGGTAGTTAGAATACAGTACATTCCATAGCTGAATTTCTCAAAGATTTTGGAAACTTCTAGTATCTTACTTCTCCCAACTTAAAATATAAATATAAACTTTTGCCTACCTTATAAAATTATATGATTCACGGAACACAGTAGGCTTCACTGATTATTACAGTTGACAAATTAATCTCATCAGCAATAATTTGTTTTAAAGAAGAGCAATAAAATGTTAAAAGCAACCTGACTTATTTCACACAAGACTTTGAATGATTTATAATATCTAATACTGGCAAGGAGGTGGGAAATGAACATTCTCATTTTCTGTCAGTGATGTCAACTGGTACACAACTTCCAGAGGACCTTTAGCAATTCCACTTCTAAGAATTTATCTTAATGAAATAATGAGAGTTGTGTTCAAATATGCGTGTTCATCAACTCCTTTACCATTGGCTCATTTTTAGTTATAAACTTTTAAAATTAAAGTATAATGGCATATAACAAAAATATACATTGTAAGTGTATACTTTTTTTACAAAATGAATATTCCTAGATATCTGTCATCAAAGTAGAAGACTGACTTTTACCCCAGGAACCTGTTTCCTGCCCCACCAAAATAATGACTTCGCCTCGCTCTGCTGGGAGCTCCAAAGCCAGGTGGCCCTCCACAGGTATGCTAATTTGGGTTACAGCTTTTCTTCCCCGTCCCAGACTGGGAATACAGTCTAGGACATGGTGGCTGTCTTCAGCTAAAGTACTTCCCAAAAAACCTCCATTCCCAAAGGGGAATCCCACTAGTTCTGCTAGCTTTGAACATTATATAAATGGCATCATAGATGGTATGTACTCTTGTTTGTGTCATTTTCATTCAACACAAGGTATGTGAGGTTAATCCATATTGTTTCATTTCATTTTAGTACACCAAAATATATTTATCGATTTTACTGCAACTAAGCATTTACTTCAAGTGTTGGCTAGTCCAAGTGGAGTTACTATTCATATATGTCTTTTGATGTGTATTTTTATACATGTCTCTTAAGCATATACTAAGAAAAGGGTCACAGAAAAAGCATATGTTCCACTTTATTAAATACTGCTAAGCATTATTCTAAAGTGATTGCATAAATTTATACTCTGACCAGCAAGATAAAATTTCAGTTGTTCCAAATTCTCACCAATACTTGATATCAATTGTTAGGTTTTAACCCTCTGCAGAGTGAGGTAACTTCCCTATGTGGCATTGGTGCATTTTGTGATCATTAGTAATGCTGACTGCCTTCCCATGTATTTACTGGCCACTTACACATTCCCTTTTGTGAAGGTCTAATGGCCATTTTTAAATTGGACTTTCTCATTCTTGTTGTTTTGTAGGTCTTTATTTCTTCTAGGTACAAGTTCTTTGTTAGACATGTGTTAGACATCTCCCACTCTGTGGCTCACACACTTGTTCACTTATGCAAAGGAGAAAAATAACTGGAGAAATTAACTACAATGTGAACATCTGAATGTAGTAGCTGCATCTGGATGTTGGGTTTTCCTTTTTACTTCTCCACATTATCCAGTGAAGGAGTATGTAAAGAATAGTTCAAACACAATAAAAGGAGTGAGTTAAGGCAGATGAAACGATTCAGGTAATAGTAATCCATCCGGCAAGGTTAACCGAGACCAGCACTTGGCCACAATTTGCCTTTAGCATCACATTTGTGCGTGTTTGGGTCTCCTAGGGACACCTGGTGGGCAACATTAGGTTTACAGCAAGTGTGAGGCCACGCTCTCAAGTGGCCTGGGGAGAGACGTGCTGAAACACAGCCTGGTTCACTTACGTCTTCATCACTTCCATTTTCATTTTCCACTTCCGTTTATTGGAACATAATTTGTCGGACTCCTTGTTCTAAGAGCAGGAGGAAAGGGTCCTCAAAGATACCAAGTAAAAAGATGTTTCTTCCTTTGTTTTAATGGTACCTCTCAAATTGTCATGGGTTTGATGTTTTGTGTTGCTACTTAATGTCATTCTGGGTAAAGAAAAAATTTTAATTTAAAATTTTGCTATGAAAAAAAAATTTTGCCATGGCAAGTGGAAACACAGAAACGACACCCAGGATCTGCAGGCAGATTTATTTATGTCAACAGGCACTGATCAGGATCATTCCCAGAATATCAGGCCCTGATCCCTGGTGGTCTAGGGCTTATATGGGATAAGCAAGCAGGAAGTACCAGAGCAGAATGGCTTGTCAGTTCAGGATTGGTTCTTACAATGTGCATCATGGTGACCAGCTATGCATCACAGTGAGCTGTTTCTAAGAAATAAAAATAACAGGAAATATAACGGGAACTATTTACCAGGGTAACTAACAGACTGAAGTGTAATGGGTGGGGGGAAGTCTTCTGCTACAATATTAGCATAAATTTTACTACTCATCTTTATATTGTATAATGTCACTTTTCCATTCAGATATGACTGATTTGTGAAATCATCAAAATCAGACGATTCATTTTCACGGCTCATCGTGTGATCTGTATTTTGTTATCAGAACAGGCCAAACACTGCAGGAAATTAAGTCAATGCTTTTATCACTAACCCATTCTACTGCTTTCTCTACACTGAGCCTACCAGCAGGTAGGAGCTGAAAAGTAACTCCGGGTGGCTCTACTTTCCCTTTCCTTTCACACCAGCATTTTCAGCCTATGTGATTAGCCAATAGGAAAAATAACACAAATAAAAGCCAGGCTCCGCCATGGGGAATGGGAAGAGACTCAGCAAGAAGATGAATCACGCCTTCCGGTGAGCCAGTCAGTGTGTGGGCTGGGAAACCAGAACTTTCGAAGAGCATCGTCCCCATCACCACCACCACAGTAAGCAACTGGCTGATTCAGAGGACTCAGGGTGAAATGATAGCAACTGAGGTGAAAGGAATAGCTTGATGCTTATATGTTTGGTTGACTCTGCATCCCTGGGGCTGGTGGTCTGGGCATCTATTTGGAGGATGGCAGTGTGCATTGTGGCAACTGTGGGGGATTTCCACCTGTCTTATTTTTGATATCCAATGTTCTGTTCCATTTTACTCTTTCATTTTATTCTTATATCTGGAAACCTGAACAACTATACTGAAGATAATATACAGTATAACAACCACTGTTAAGTTCCTATCATCTTGTTTTGAGAACCTATATAGCTATTGTTGGGTTTTTTGTTGTTTTTGTCATTTTGCTTTTTTCGTTGTTATTTTTAGGTTTGCTTGCATCTTGTTTTTTCTTTTTTCTCTTTAAAATAAAAAAAAGTGGATGTGACTGATTTCCTTGGCTGTTCTTGTTTCTTAGCTCATGCTGTTGCCTGCTTTTGCCTTCCAAACAAGTTCCTAAGAGCTGCCAGTGACGCCAGTACAATTGCCATGCACTCACTTTAAGTCTCATACATCACAGGTCCACATGCATGTATGTATGTATTCAGGAAGGATTATAAGCACACTGCAAAAAGGCAATACTTGTAAATTCTCTACCTTGCTCCTGTTTTGTGTGGTTGCAATAAGGAGACAGTCAAGGAATACTTTCACAAATCACATGATTTGTTGGCATGCAAGTAATTTTTTTCCAGTGCTCACAGGGTAGGAAAATAGAACAAATCTGGTAGGCAATAATCTTGATAGATAAGGTACACGAAGCACATAGTGAGTTCCAATTTTATTTAGAATCTGATGCCTGCAGTCTAGTTGCTTCATGAGGAGAGAAGCAGGTACGCTGTACCCTTCTATTGCAGAGGAGGATTGCACACTGTGTTCTCATCACAGCAAAACACATCACTCATGCAGTGCTTGGAATCATTTCAAAGCTACCTAGCACCTCCATCCATGCCTGTGCTCCCTTGTCCCTTTGACTTAACCTACAAAACAAAGATGCAATGCTAGAGAATTTCAGCGTGGCAGTAGAAGAACATTAGAACAAACTCGGTGATGTCCTGAGCAGGGAGCCTTGTGTAGGCGCATAGGTCACAGAGGTTACACACCCATGAAGCCAGCCAAGGAATGGCTTTGTATTCTGACTGAGTAAAGGGAAATAGCTCTTAATTCTGCATGCTCACAGCTCCTTTAAAATGAAGAATATTGAAAATACAGCCTGGAAAAGAAGAAAAATCTCACCTAGAATTACAGGCATTTTATTAGAACAGAATTTTGCCTAGTTTATCAGGTAATAAGCAAATAAAACCTTTATTAAAAAAAGATGTCAGTGATCAAAACAATCACCTCACCAGACCATTTTCAGTCAGTTTGAATGCATACAGGTCCTGAGTCCCCAGCAGCCCTAAGTGGACATTTGCAGTTGCTTGGGCTTGTTTTATGAATGTGTTTTTCATCCTAAGCGCCAAGCCAGACAGAAGTAGAACCACTAACTATGGGTGGAAAGGTTACAACTTACTGTTACTACATTTTACTTACTGTTTTTTCTCCATTTTTATTTTTTTACATTAGCACCTGGAATGTTGCAAACAAAGCTAGAGGCCAAGCAACATTGCAGGGAACTTTTCTTTCCCTTTGAGAACAAAGCAAACGTGTGCATCCATACTTCCTCTTTTTTGCCATAGCACAATTGGTCCTGTTAGTGTGGCAGCTTTGTTTAAGGCTGGTTACAGTAACATGCTCTGGGCTGTGGATGCTGAGGTAGCAAATAGAGCAAGGGCAATAGACAGCAGGAAGCCATGGGACAAGAACTGAGAAACCAGAGCAAGGACGACTAGGTGAAAACATCAGAAAACCAACAGCAGAAGGTCACCCTGTCACCCAAGATCCCAGGTATGCACAAAACCAGAAGTGCAAGACCCTGGCCCATCCAGCCTCATTTATATTGAGGTTTTGATCCTTTCTAGTGGGCATTGGATGCTTTAACACTTCCCATAGATTTTGGAAGATCAAACACACCCCTCTTTACAAGTGGGCTGAGTCAGGTACCCTGTTGGGCCATGACATCACCCGTAATCCCAAGACTTTAAGACACCTAGTACCAGTCCCTATCATGGGCATGAGCTCTTCTCAACTGGCCAGCTCGCATCCCTTCTTTCACTTATTCTTGTTACTCCTTTTAAAATAGATCTTACTCTTGTTACCTCTTAAATCTTACCCTTGTTACTCCTTCTGAGGATCCTGCTCAAGTCTTTGTTCCAGACACCAAGAACCTGGAAACGACTGCCATTCACAGTTTGGGTCAAGGAGCCATGACTTGCTGCTGGGCACTGAGCAGGGCTAAGTGGAATGAGGCATATAAAGGCAAGGCATATAAAGCAGACACTTGGAGTTTAAAATCCAAGCACTCTACAGGTAAAGACAGTGGTGTGACTTGATAAGAAGAGGCAGTGAGGTGAGTTACAATGGCAGCCATCAGGGCCTAAAGGGAAAGAAAAATGGGAACTTTTATTTTGGAACAAGTTTGGGAAGATGAAAGAGTTTGGGCAATAGATGATGTTGATGTTTGAACAGCAGAGTGAATGCATTTAATGCATTGAACTTACATTTAGAAGTGATTAAAATGGTAAACTTTATCTTATGTATATGATACTCCAGTTTACAGTCTACAAAGCTAAAAAAAAGTGTCAAAGAATCTTAAAGACAAGCAAATATAAACACTTTAGGTTTTACTTTTATTTAGCAGTATAGTTTATTGGAAGAACTAAGGATAGTTCAAATGGACACAAGTAAGCATTAACAAACACAAACGCAGGGTTTGAGTAAACACTTTCCAATAAAATGTAAGGTGAGCTGCATGCATAATTTTATTTTCTGATAGCTACATTAACAAAAGTACAAAGAAACAGGCAAAATTAATGATAGCAATGTATTTTCTTTAGCCCCAAATAGCCAGAATATTATCACTTCACACTGTTAACATCATGAAGAATCTTGAGGGCTGGGGGTATAGTTCTGAGGAGAGTGCTTGCCCAGCATGCCTGGGGCCCTGAATTTGATCCCCAGCATCACACAAAGAAAAAAAAAATTGAAACCTTTTTTTCATAAAATCCAGTGTACATTTTCACTCACGGCACTAGCTGCTTTTCACATATACACTAATCACCTGAATTAGTGGCCATTACATGGACAATGCAAATCTAGATTCCCTAGAGATTGGATCACAGTTCCCAGAATAATCTGGGTAATCCTTAGAACTTCTTGCCACACACATTTATGGATAGTCTTTGATATGTCAGTATGATAAATTGATTTAAAAAAAAAAATCTTCCTTGGTTGAAAAAGTGTGAATGCTACATATTTCCTGCTTTAATGGAACTCCCTCCTGGATCTAGAGGACAAGAACACATCAACTCCCTCTGGCTTTTCATTATTTTTCCTGTTTTGGTATGACCATTGAACTCCAGGATGAGTCTGTCTTCACAACTGTCCTAAAGTTTTACATCACTATGGGCATCATTGAGCCAAGAGGGTGACATCGGTAAACTATTTTTTTTCTTTTAGAAATACTTGGTCTAAGGTAAGTGAATTTAAACAACACTAGAACTGAAGCTACTCATTCTCAATCCATTTGGGAGGGTTTAGCTTTTGCTACTGTGAGAAATGGATGGTTTCTGTAGTGTTCCAACTGTCTTCAATTTTCATTTCTGCCTTAAGATCAGAAAGACAAGAGTATGGAGGAAGCCTGAACCATTTCTTACCCTCATTAACTCTGAACAGTCTAATATCAGAACTTAAATATTAGCTTTGGAAATGTGTCAAGGCTTATTCTTTTTTTAAAAAATGTTTTTATTTTAAAGAGAAATAAAACACAGAAAAAAAAACAAAAAAGCAAACAACAACAACAAAAACCCAAAACAACAGCGATACAGGGTTTCAAGACAAGATGATAGGAATTTAACAATGCTTGTTATATTGCATATTGTTATCTTCAAAAGAGTTGCTCAGATTGGACATAGGTGTCCATAGGTTACTGAAAGTATTCATTTAGTGTGACAACTGATCAACTATAGGACTAATTGTCAGCACCACAGCAAAGGTTTCTGAAGCACTGGAAATACTGGCTAGAAGGAAAGGTGTCATTGGTACTGAATATTAGTTGTTTGATTTCTGAGCTGAATTCCATTCATTCAGTCAACACTGAATGCTAACTATGTGCCCAGGCTTGCTCTAGGCAGTGGAGACAGAGGACAGTTGAAAATCCTGCTCCCGGTAGGACTGACATGCTAGAGGAGGAGAAGGTGGACAAAGGAAGTTGTACCATGTCTTAGAAGGCAGCAGGTGCTGTGGAGGGAAGTTTGGAAAGGAGGCAGATTGGGATAGGAGGCCTATGGGTTGCATTGGACTGATGAGTGATGATCATTCTCAAACAGTGACATTTTAACAAAGTTTTGATGGAGATGAGGGTGGGAACTATGTTGATACCTGGGGAAAGTTTTCCAGTTAGAAAGAGTAGTGAGGCAAAGAGAGAGCCTGACTGGCAGGCCCAGGGGGAAGCAAGAAAGGCAGCGACTGGAAGGAAGTGAGCTGGGCCATGAGCATCTTAGTCCACCTGGGCTGCTATAAGGAAACACCACCCACTGCGTACTTATAAATCATGGGCATTTATTCCTCACTGCTCTGAAGTCTTGAAAATCCAGATCAAAGCAGATTCAAAGTCTGCCTCACAGATCACATCTTCTGGCTGTGTCCTGACCTGGTGGAAGGGATAAAGGTCTCTGTCAGGCCTCTTCCACTAAGGTGCTAACCCAACCATGTGAGCTTCTCCCTCGTAGCCTGACCATATCCTGCAGGCCTTCCCCTGAGTCCTGTCACCTTGAGGGATAGGATTTAGATACATACATTTGGCAGAGACGCAAACATTTAGACTATGGTGAAAGGTAAAGGCAGATGACACCCTACTCCTGGGCAAGTGGATGGTATCGATGGTGAGCTTTATAGGCCACATAAAGAGTTTGGCTTTTACCCTGAGAGCATCAAGCCATCTGGAGGGTGCTGAGCAGAACAGAAACATGATTTACATCTGGAAAGGATCCCTCTAGTTTCTGCATTGAGAATAAAGCAGAAGGGGCAGGTTAGATGCTTAATGTAACAGGCTAGGGAAAGGTAGAGTGAAGGAGAATGGTGGGATTCTGGGGCTATTTTGGAAGGGAACCCCAGGGGGGTTCCTAATTGAATGAACTGCTTTATTGATGTGCAGTAGAAGTTCTCTTCTTGCCATCATGCACCTAAGAAACTTCCAAATCAATCTCTCTGTCCACTATCCTGTGAACACTGACAATGCATAAGACCCCTGATATTTGTTCAAGTGTCTCCCTCCTTCCGTACCCATACCTCATTGTCCCCAAATCCTGTTCCCAGCAAGTGAGTTGTTTGTGGACTGCATTGCTGAGTTTTTTCCCGAGCTATGTTCCAATTTTACTTTCAATAATTAAAGTGGTTAACTAATGTAATGGAGCATACTGGAACATTTGGAAGTCTGAAATTTGAAGTTTGAGTTTGAAAACAAAGAATTAAAGGTCTTGTGCAGGTTGGTGAATGTGAGTCTTAAAAAAAAAACTATTGTCTCTTCCTTCTGTTGTTTCCTTTGCTGTGCAGAAGCTTTTTAATTTAATGCAATCCTATTTGCTAATTCTTAGCACTATTTCTTGTACAATTGGGGTTCTGTTCAGAAAGTCCTTGGCTATGCCTATGTCTTCAAGAGTTTTACCTATTTTATCTTCTAGTAGAGTATTTCTGCTTCTGTATTTATATTTTTGATCCATTATGATTTTAGTTTAGTACTAGATTCAAACTTCTGCATGTTGATAGCCAGTCTTCCTCTCCCAGTGCCATTTATTAAAAAGGCTATCTTTACTACGGTGTGTTTTTGGTCCCTTTGTCAAAGATCAGATAGTTGAATGTACCAGGGCTTGTTTCTGCATCCTCTAGTCTGTTTCACTAATCTACATGTTTTTGTGCCAGTACCATGTCATTTTTATTGTGGTAGTTTTGTAATATAACTTGAAGTCCAGGACCATGATGCATCCTGCTTTGTTCTTATTGCCCAGGATTGCTTTTGCTATTCTGGGTCTCTCTGGTTCCATATGAAATTTTAGGATTGTTTTCTCTAGTTCTGTGAGGAATCTGATTAGTATTTTGACTGGAATTGCATTGAATCTGTATATCAGATTTGGAAGTATGGTCATTTTGACAATATTGTTTCTGCTTACCCAGGAACAGGTAATATCTTCCCAATTTCTGATACTTATTCTAACTGTAAATTTTTTCCACCTATTTCTCAGAGGACTAATGTCTAGAACATAAAGATTCCAGATGTATAAAAATTAGGTCCCCTCAAGTAAAAGACCCAATTATAAAATGGGCAATTGGAATAAATAGATGTCTCCAAACAAGTTTAGATGACCAAAAAATACATGAAAAAAATGTTTAACATTGCTAGCTATTAGAGAAATGCAAATTAAAACAACCCTGAGATTCTATCTTATTCTAGAAAGGATGCCCATTATCAAAAAAATCAAATAAAAACAAACAGTAATTCTGCAAGGAAAATGAACCCTCTACATTGTTGGTCAGAACATAAACTAGAACAGCTTCTATGGAAATCAGTATGCTGATTCCTCAAAATACCAGCTACCCTCCTTCTACGTAACTTCCTGAAAGAATTATACATGCATACCCATGTTTATAGCAGCACGATTCATATTCATTATATCTTGGAAGCAGCCTATATGTCCATCTACAGAGGAATGGGTAAAGAACATGCAATATTTATACACAATGGAGTACTACTCTGCTATAAAGAAAGATAAGCTTGAGTCATCTGTAGGAAAATGGATGCACCTTGAGACTATAATATTAAGTGAAATACAGCAGACACACAAGCTTAAATATCATGTGGTTTTTCTTATATAACAAACTCAAAATATAAATAGCAAAATGAAAGATAGGTAATAGGAAAAAGGGAGATCTTTTACAGAAGGAAAGAGGACCATCAGATGTAGGGAGGGGAAGGAAAGGGGATGACAAAAAAGAATTAAGATGTGTTGTGTACATGTAGCAACTCCACCTGATGAATGTAATCATTATGTACTGCAAACATGTACCAATTAAAAAAGAGAAAATGCAAAATTAGAAGGAAAAAATATAAAAATCCAGTGTTTATGTCCTCAGATTGCTTTGCGAATATTTTCAAGTTCCTCCGTTAAAGAAATTCAAATTACAAATCGTATTTGCCTGGGTGAGGTAGTTATGCAAGAAAAACAATGTAGACTTACCCACAGACACAGGCTTCAATGAAGGGCCTTAACGTCCCTGCAAAGATTGACAGCGAGTATGCGGGGACCACTCAGTACCAGAGGAGGACTGTGTTCAAGTCCCCACAGATACCAGAATTCACAGCTGCTCAAATCTCCTAAAATGGTGCCGCACTCACATGTAATTCATGCATGGACTCCCTCGTGCTTCAGGTCATCTCTAGATCCCTTATAATGCCTCAGTTCAGTGCAAATAGTTGCCACACTACACTGGCTCAGGAATAACGACAAGGAAAAAAGTCTGTGCATTTTCACTGCAGGAGTAATTAAAAGATTATATGTTCCATTCAGGTTGAGCTGAATCTGTGGATATGGAAACCATGAATATGGAAGGCAGACATTTGATTACCCTCTTTTCTCCCATCCCCCCCCCTAATTAACTGGGAAGCTGTCTATTTAGATCTCATTGGAGGTGACTGTTTTTGCTGAATGTTGTTGATAATTTACATACTCTAAAATATTCTTACTGGCAACATATGCTTTTTTTCTGAACTGTATTCTATTTTTCCATGCTGGAGCATTTGAGGCCAGAAGTCCTGGGTGTTTCATGTCTAAAGTGGGCTAAGAAGAATGAATTCACTTTGATTTCAAATCTGCTCTTTAGACTGTCAGTGAGAAAAATATGCAACTTGAGAGCCCAGTCGACCAGAGCACAATGCAGACTGCTAAAAACCAAAACCCGACGACTCTATCAACCACAGAATCTGTTGTGTGAGGCAAAGATCTGAGACGTGTTTGACTAAGGAACCCCAATTTCATTTACATCAAAAAGATATCTTCATTCTCATGTTCATTCAGCAGTGTTCGCAATAGACAAGGTATGGAATCAACCTTGGTGGATGAATAAAGAGAACGTATGAGGTTTACACAGTGAATGCTCTTTAGTCTTAAAAGGGGAAATCTTGTCATGTGCAATAACATGGATGAACCTGGACAACTATGATGGTTAAGCAAAAGAAACCAGACTTAAAACACCCTATAACCTCACTTCAATATGAACACAAATAAGTCCAACTCATAGAAACAGAGGGCAGAGTGGGGGTTGCCATGGGTGGGCAAAGGAGAATTGGGAAGTTGCCACTTCAAGGAACAAAATTTCAGTTAGGTGGAAGGAGATCTATTGTACAATGTGGTCACTATAGTTCATAATTATATATTCTTGAAAGTTGCTAATAGAGTAGCTTGTGAATGGTCTCACCACAGAAAGTGAGACAATGCATATTAATATAACACAGCCACTGCATAATGTGTAGGTATTCCAAGCCATCATGTGGTGCAACATAAGTGAGTAATTTGTCAATATTATTCTTAATCTAAGGACATTAGAAAAAATATGGAGAGTTATTTTCATCTATTGTAATGGTAATAGAAAAAAAACACCCTTTGGCCCCCAAAGAGCACAGGGCATAAAGAAGTCAGCTGAGAGGCTGAGCCCTCCCTCTGCACCCCCATACTGCCAAGGACCGCCAAGAGCCATCAGTATGGGATACTGGTATGCACAGAGGTTGCAAACCTCCAAAGCCTATCTCTGGTTTTCAGTGACAGTATAAATCTGCTAAAATTATAAAAACCTCTTTACCCCTTTATATTGTGTTCTACAGAAACTGGACTCTCTGGGCCTTTCTCTCCCCATATATATCCCTAGCTCTAATCCCCCCCCCCCCCGCAAAGGTGGGAGGAACTCAAGGACTCCTGGCTTTCCTTCTTAGGTGAAACCCAAGAATAGTATGAAAAGACCTGAACTTGGCTACATTATGCAAATTCAAAGTTCTGGAAACAAAAGACTGGAAACAAAACCCAAGCAAACCCCTCCTGTATTTCCCCCTATATTTCAGTGGCATTCCTCAGATGCTCGCAGGAGCTCTGCTAACTGAACAGGATTTTTCTCCTCTGCAGTATTTTATTGAAGTGCTTCAAGCAATAGTCGCAGTACAATATTTGCTGTAATAATATCATACACCAATTTAATAGCTGCATGAATGTCATTAAGTCACAGATTAACACTATGAACATGTCATGGAACAATGCTCCTCAAAAGAGAAGGTACATGTGAACCATCAATAGGACACAACTATCTTCAAAAGATAGAAATAATGGGAATAGTTTGGTTTATGAGTTTGTTGAGATCAGAGCTCATCTACGTCTGTGACCCCGGAGAGGCAAGATGCTGGAGGAGGCGGCTCAGGAAGGTCTCCAGGCGCGTCCTGGACCTGTAGGCGATCAGTCCTCCCTTGTTGGCCCAGCGATCGACCCCAGTGGCTCCCTCGTTTTCCACGTGGTACAGCAGTTCGGGCAAACTCGGCCCAGCGCCCGCATTTCTCTCTAAGCATGCTTTCAGGTCCACCATGCCGCCGCCCATGGCCCTCAGGATGGCGTGTGCGGCACAGGAGTCCCACTTGAAAGTGGTGTCTTCCGAAAAGATGTAAATATCCACGAGGCCTTGGACAACACAGAGGCTCTTGTAACCGGCCCCGGCTGCCCGGAAGATGCTGTCCCCACACACCTGCAACAGTGCGGCTTTGATGGTCTCCTTTTCACTGGTACTAATGACAGCCGAGAAAGGGTGGGGGGATCCTGCCTCCCGGCTGGCATTCTCAGTCTGGTTTTCGCTGCTGCTGGTGCCACTTTTAGAACCAGCAGGCTGGAGTGAATGGATGTTGGTCCCCATGTAAGAAAGACCCCAGTAGCACTCTCCCTTCCACCTGGAGAGGAAAAATTTCAGTTGATGGAGATGATCATCACATTTGCTGCTCATTATTCATGTTGCTTTTACATTTAACGATACGGAAAAAACACACGACTTTGCATAACGTTTCAACATTCCAAAGACTGGAAATAGATCTCGAGTAGCTAATTCATTTCTAAAAGTTACTCATATGCACGCAGCTGCCTGAGTTGTTACAGAGTTAGGAATGCTTTCCATTTTACTGCATTACCTCATCAATCTAGGACAACACTCAAATATTTCTGGGATTTCCGGTCTCCAGAAACTGCAAACTTTTATTACCACTTTTGGCACTTAAAGTTTAGTAGGCGAAAAGATGAACAGATACATCAATCTATAAACCTCTCATAGTCTTTACGACATGTTAGTGTTTGCCATTGTTTAGTCCTTTTTATTCTTGTATGCACTCATTCCATTTTGGCTTGTGGCACTGAAAAAAGACTTGTCATGTTAATTATGTCAACAGTGATAATAACACTTTCCATTTATCAGTGCTTGCCTTGCCTTCTATGTTGGGTAATTTTATTGTATCTGCAGATGAGGAAACAGAGGCTTAGAAAAAGTAAATAACTTGCTGGGGCCCACGCAGCTCACACACTGTAGAATTTGCATTCCTACCCAACGGGTCTCACCCCAAAATCTGTGGCACTAACTACTTTGTCGACCACCTCCGGTACCAGCCCAAGAATGTGTCTGCACACTTCCCCACACCTTGTAATTTCTCACTGGCCTTTTACAGATGACAGAAGCACATATTTGGTTTGGAAGAAAAAAACTAGGGTAGAGGAAAAATATCACAACTCCAGAAGTGTAAACTTACATCTGCCAAGAAGCAAACTATTCTTATCCGAGGTCATTCAGCATGTGATAAACATATGTAGTTCTATATAAATGTAAAAGTATGACCTATTTCAATTAAAAAAAAACTGAAGCTGCTTTTTTGCACTTGGACTTGGTGATGCTGTTTGAGAGTCCATGGGAAGATGAGGAGGGGGGAGGCAGAAGGGCAGTGGTTCCGTACTCACAGTGTGCACAAGGACAGATACCTCTGTTTAGGGTGCATCCTGGCCAGACCTCTCAATCTTTGCATGGGA
This sequence comes from Dolichotis patagonum, assembly GCA_004027295.1. Taxonomy (NCBI): domain Eukaryota; kingdom Metazoa; phylum Chordata; class Mammalia; order Rodentia; family Caviidae; genus Dolichotis; species Dolichotis patagonum. The sequence continues at coordinate 254,880 of PVJX010000344.1, read as the reverse complement.
CATTTCCCATACTTTGTTTTAATTTCTAAAGTTTTACCAAAGCTCATATACATAGTGATGACAACTACCTCATTCCACATGCATCAGAAGACAGTTTGCCTCAATCTATTAATCCTGTTTTGAGTGGGTTCTGGAAACATAGAACAGGTTTGCTGTTATTGCATCTGTGACAAAATGACTTCTAAGATGTGAAGTCTTTTAAAATTCCTACCAGCATGTGGCTCCAAATAAAATTATGCTAAAATCCAGGATTGAAAAGTCAAAGAACTTTAATTCAAACCTATAGACTTTTAGTGGGACCCCCCCACACACACAATGTATCCAGGCAAGGGGATGGCATGGTAAATAAGCAAGGCTGAGGTTGTTAAGTTCTGAAAACCATAACAGACCAGAAGTGTTCATCTTTTACCTGAGCGTGTTTAGGTCTTGTGACACGAAAGGTTGGTTGATGACTCCCATGAGAGGTAGCCCTGTCTGTAGGTCATAGACGCCAATTAAAATGGTGACACACTGAAGGCCACAGGGGAAAATCCCTTGGTTGGCTTTAATGTCAGCAGAACCTTTGATGTACTGATAGGTTGAATCTGAAAAATGAAGCCAACGCATTGAGATCCAGGTAAAGATTATTTAGAAGAGAACGGTGAATGTATGTTATTTTAGTCTTATTCCTCACTGTTAGGATACAATATGTGCTGCCTGAAAATTAAAGGGGGCAAGGTTTATTTGGGGCTTTAGTCCGCGGATGATCAGCAGAGGGAAGGGCTTGGGGGCCCTCAGGGCGGCCAGGAAGCAGACAGAGTAGGGAGGAGTAGGGAGGGAAGTTACACCCTCCACATCACACCCCAGGGACCAGCCTCTTCTGACAAGGCCCCACATCACACTCAGCTACTAAACTCATGAGTGGACAAATCCCCCACGATCCACGCGCTTCCAGAAGCCCCGCCTGTGAACACATGAGCCTGTTAAAGGACATTTTGGATTTAACCATCACACATCTCTTTGCTTTGTGCTATGTAATTTATCTCCTCTACTTCTCTATTTTCGCCTTTGGATGTCACTGTATTGACCCTTCATTGGCCTCTTTCTCCCTTGGGCACCTTATGTTTCATTTTCCTGCCTGTGTGGGAATGAAGGGGAAGCACATGTCCATAGTTCCTGTGGCATCTAGCATAAGAAAAAATACTCAAATACGTGTCACATGGCAAAAGCATCTAAAAGCTAACAACTCAAGGTAACTGATGGGATTATCCTGTTACTAAGAGACAGGGGATCCCTCTGCCCCTGAAACCCTAATTGACACCAATGGACCCTCAAGTGAGGAAAGATTCTGGAAGAGAGTGTTCATCGCCATATATAATCCGTTCATTGCCATAATGCCATTATGTTACATAATTCTCTGATGGCAATTCATTTTCTCCTTCTTTCGTTCCCTCTTTCCTTTTTTTCCCTTTGTTTCTGAGAAAAGTTCTCATTCTGTTCCCCAGGCTGGTCTTGAACCCCTTGGTTCATGTGCTTTTCCTGCTTCTGCCTCCCAAATAGCTATGACTACAGGTATGTACCATGCTCGGCTAATGAAACCTATTTCCACGATGCTGTGCTGATGTGTGAGAGGGCAGGTGCAGTGTCACGAGTGGTGTCAGGTGTGTTGGGTAGAATACGTCAGAGAAGGGAAAGCCGCAGGGGCGCTTTTTAATATTGTTACCTAAGACTTTGCATTAATAGCATCACAGAGAACATGGACTGTGCTTTTTAAACAGTGACTTACAGATGATGATTCTACCATGATAAGGACAAAAAAATAATAGTCTTACATGGGCTCACAAACTGACTGCTCTGAGCCAAGGCTGTGTTCCACCTGACTCTACTATATTATTCACTGCTGCCTCATTTTAATTGAATAAGTTGTCAGTGGTTAAAAACTGGGAGATCTGACTTAAAAACCTGCATTTTGGTTTATTTTAAAAGTCTGAAGATCTGGTCTGTATGTCCTGATGTCAAGAGTCTATTGGAGCATAGTGCTTTTCTATCAGTATGCATCTCACTGTATGTGTCTCATCCTCAATCATTTCGTCTGGCCCCTGAAGTCTTAAAGATAACTTAGTTCATGTTTGTGTGTGTGCTTGGGTTATAGATGTGTAAAACGCTGTAACGTGTGTGTTTACACACACAGCCATAACACATCATGAAATAGCTCAACCCTTATCATGTTGAAACTTTAAAAACTTCAAGTGAACACTATACTCTCAATAATTTTTATTTTTCCAAGCAAAAAAAAAAAAAAACCAAGAAAAGTATAAAAGAGCATAAGCAAAAACAAATGAATAAAAGCAAAAACACTTACCTATGGGGTCCACCCAGATTCCCAGAATGTCCTGTGGGATGCTGACGTCTACGGAATCCAGAGCTGGGTCCCCGAAGGCAACATCCTGATGAACAACCTTGGCCAGTGCTTCGGACGCCGACTTGTTACCGCCAAGGACTCTGCTAAGAAGCTCTGCGGTTTCTCCCTCTGTTGAGCACACTTTTATGGCAATCTTTTCCCCTAGAATAAAGACAAACTAAAAGCCATTGCATTTCAGGAGTTTCAGTGCAGCAAAAAAACAACATAAGGATGGGGGGAAAGAGAGAAGGTTACACTTAGCCTAAGCGAGGGCAGCCAGGCATGGTGGCGCATGCCTGTAATCCCAGCACTCTGAGAGGCTGAGGGCAGGAGGACACAGTTCAAGCCTGGCTTGAGCAGCTTGGTGATTTATGACATCCTGGTCTTGAAATAAGAAATAGGAAGGGCTGGTGAAACAGCCCTGGGTTTAATCCCCAGTACTGCCAAAACATAGGCAGACAGACAGACAGATGTGACAAAAGACTAGATGAAGCCAACAGAGCCACATCAGTGGTTCCTGGACCTGCTGACTGGCAAAATCATGTGGGGAACTTCACCAAGTGCCAGGTGCCCGATGGCCTCATGCCCTTAACTCAAGAGGGATGATATTTCAGGAACCAAAAGGCCTGCCTCAAGACAAATCTCCACATGGACATAATTTTGTATCCAATTTAAGGGGTGCCATAAATGAGGAAGCAAAAGCTCTGCATCATTGATAACTAATGTCTTATTTCTTTTTTCCTTTTGACTTTTATTATGCATAGGTCATTTTGTTTGCACACGAATATTACTGAAAAGAATGGAGGTTTAATAAGCATGCTGAAGGGCTCCCACCTCCCCCTGTGATCCTGCTTTTAGCTGAAAACTGTTTCTGTTCAATAATCTAAGATGAAGTTTATTAGTCCTTAAACATAGCAAAGTCGTAGCACTCAAAATGACACAGGCAGGGATAGGAGCAGGCTGTAGGAAAAGTTGTTTCTCCAAAAGAAACCAAACTTACAAGTGCAAGCGCTTTCCACCCCCAACACATGCATCTGAGAGCCTTGTTACTCTGGTTTCCAGACGCCAACAGCAGTGAGCACAGAGCTTACTAAAGATAGGCAAGTTAATCACAACAAGAACTGATGGCAATGGAGAACACCAAGAAACTCTCCAAAGTGAAGCAAACATGGCTTGGTGGGGCTTTCCAGGTGCGCACCCTCCTCCTCCTAGCTCCTTTCCTGTGAGTACCAGCATCCCCGGGAGTTTGCTAGAAGCTCAGAGTCTCCAGGTCACCCCAGAACCACTGAATTTCAACAAGACTGAAGCGATAGGATCAGTAAGGTCTGGGAAACACAGTATGACCCTGTTACAATGACGACTTTGGTTTCTGATTTTGTTTTTTCTGTGCTGGGGATGGGACCCAGCGCCTTGCACATGCCAGGCGAGCCGGCCACCACTGAGCTATACCGGGTCCTCAATGAGGACTCCAAATCCGCAGGAAAAACCGACCCCTGAGTTTACTTAAGTTACAGCCAAATCACACAGTTAAAGTTGGGGAATAATAATTCTAATAACTGACAGATACTGAGCACTATTTTGAGCTAAAAGTCATGGGCTCATTCGAATGAGTAGATCATGTCGAATTACCCCTTTGCTTAAAACTGGCCAGGATTTTCCTATCAGACCTGGAGAAATCCAGTTCTCTGCATTCACTCACACCACCCACCCATCTCTCTGCATCCCCTCTGCATGTTCCTTTGCCCTTTTGACAGGAAAATGGATATGGAATGCCTGCTTTTCCCCATAATTCTAGGTAAATGAAGCATTAAAATAACTTTATGAAGTATGCCACGGAGGGTATCAAATGAGGAGTTCTTGCGAGTTAATTTCAGGAGTCATTTTTAACCTTCAGAAGTTTAAATGAGATTTCTCTTTTACTATCATAGAACTAAGTGCATCTTAACACACAGCCTGTGAGAGACCACAAAGTTTCATAGTTAATCCAGAATTTCATCTTTACTCTTTGTGTGCTTCTAGATATTTAACTACTTCTCCTATGACCGATGTTGAATGTTTAGTATTCTATCATTAAACAAAACCCCAAACAAACTAAAAAAAATTCTCAGAAACGAATCAGACAGAGATCGTGATATTTCCAGAATACCAGGAAACATGGGGATCCGCTAAAGGAGACTCCGCCCACAGGAAACTAAAGAAGACTAAAAGCTTCTATCAGTCTTGCAGTGCTGCGCCCTCTTAGAGTCCCAGCTACTCAGGAGGTCGGCGTGGGAAGATCATGTAAGTCCAGGAATCTGAGCCCAGCCCAGGCAACCAGTGATCCCCATCTCAAACAAAAGGGCGCCCAAGCAAGCAAAAACCTTGGTGCTGAAAGGAATCTTTCAGCTGGTGTAAGTATCTTTACAGAAGTTCTGAGACCCAGAGAAATGACCAGGTGACCAGCTCAAGACAGCCCAGTATTTCAGGGCCAAGGCCTCTTTTACATTCTTATCTATAAGCTAAGGACCCCCACAAGTAGGCTTAAACCAAAGACCTGATTGTCCAGATTATTGCCCATCAACCTGGGGACATCAGAACCCCTATTAGATTCCCAAAGGGTCATACAACTTTCCCAAAGGTTAGCTGATAAGTTATTTAAATGATACACATTTCCACTTTATAACTGTGCATAGACTTTTTGGATCACTCTAAGAAAACATATCTCTAACTTAAACAGCATGATATTCTGATGGATGAAGTTTAACATTCACACTATATTATGTTGTATCAAACATCCATTTATCTCATGGTATAAATTGGAGATCACAATACTGCAAGAAAATTAAGTTACAAAAACATTTTAGGATTCTCATACTTACCCAAATCATTAGTAAATTCATTGGATTCTTCTCCAAAAATGTTTTTTTCCAAGCCTGGAAACTGAATGATTCAGAATGTGACAAAACCCAAAATAACAACAAAAACCCACACACATTTTTAATTCTGAACAGATTGCCATGTTATATTTCAAGTTAAGTTGCACAATTCTGAAATTCAGGAATTTCTAATTCTAGAAACCAATTCACATATGAAACACGAAGCCAGTTTGGTTCAGTGCTTAGTTTTCTATGTTTTCCTGCTCCTTTGCCCCTCAGAAATTCTAAATCACAGTAAAGGTCTGGTTTTCTTATGTCTTATCCTTCTGCCATGAATAAGGACCATGGAACTAGACTGTTTGCAAAGGAAATATTTTAACCATTGCTCTTAAAGAGCACTCAGATGGCTCACATAAGGTGCTATTATAGATCAAGTACCTAAAATTATTACTAAGACTGGAGATAAGAAATGAGAGGACAGCATGAGATTTTATTTGTATTTTCAAGTGGGTTTCTGTGATCATCAGACTTACCAATAGCTTTCAGGCTAGCAAGGTCATATTGAAAAAAAAAAAGAAGTACTATTGTACTGACCAATACTTTGTACTACAATATCAAGGGAATAAATGAAGTCAAGTAAGACCCTCTTCTAATCTCTATATGATCGAGAAGCTTTCCAACACATATTGCTTCTGATGCTTAGTAGTAAAAACAGTTTTTTTCAAAATATTTGTTGAATTATAATATGCATGTTCTCAGGGAACAAAAACAAGGAGATGCTTCAAATACTGTGACTCCGTCAGAAGCTTTAATAATGCCTGCAACCCACTTATATATATATTTTTTCTCCATGCAAGACAACACAAGCCTGCAAGGTCTGGCAACCAATTTATTCATCAAGGACTAAAGCTTTGTCTCCTAACCTGCTTAGAGAATCTGTTTCCAAGGCTACTGGGTTATGAAATAAAAGTATTTTATGTAGTCGAAATGGAATGACAGTACACAAGTGCTGGCATTTACTTCATGAAGGACCAGTTGCCTGAACTTGTTATACTGCTTCGGGGCAAATATTAGCCCATATAAATGAATGCCCATTTGTATCTAATCCAGTTGCTCAACCATGCATTGCACGCAACCATCTCGATCAGTAACAAACAAAGCAAACTCTCTTTGTGGGGTCATTTATTCTCTTCTACCTGGGGCTAACATTTACATAAGTGAGTCTCCAAATTACAGTTTCAAAGAATATATTTTGTTTTATATATTTCCACTATTTTAGAATGTTTCCTGTCATAAGGGTCTAACTTCCTAAATATGGAAACATTTTTGGGTTATCACATGAAAGGTCATCTAGTATTGCAAATAACACAAAAGTTTGGAGCCAGCTTGTCTATGTTCAAAAACTTGCTTGGCCACATTTGCTGTGTAATGTTAGGCAAGTTACCTAAACACTCTGTGCCTTTTAAAAAAACAATCCATTATATTAAAATAAAGGTCCTTAGAAAATTGTTATAAAAATTAAATAAGCTAATATATTTAAAGCTCTTAGAACAATGAGCATGTGCCTGCTAATATTATTACTAGTATTAATACTATTTATGAACACTCCTCTAATTAGCTCAAGGTACTTACAGTCACCTTCACTGTTGGTTATGACAATGTTTTTCAAGTAGCATAAATGGGGCTTCATCTAGGTACAAGCCCACAACCAATGCAAATATTAGATAAATGATTAAGTCCAAAAGATAAGACCTAAACCAAGTTTAAAAATTTAAAAATTATGAAACAATGTCCTCTCATTTCTGTTGAAATAAATTATGTGGGTCGTAGACACACAGAAAATATTCTAACACGAGTTAACAGAACACAGCTGTGGTGGAATTAAGAGGATTCTTGGTTGTGCTTATGTCTTGGAGATAGGTATTGTTTACTAAGCTGGAACTCAGTAATAAATGAGTGATTTGTAATGAATTCCAGTAAGTGAAAGGTTCTATGTGGAATGTTTATCTCCAGGTGTTAGAATTGTGAGTCTCGTTTTCTCTGCTGTAAAGATTTTCTGCAATGAATGTTTTACTCATTTTGCAATCATGAAAAGGGTGCAAAAACCCCAAGGTGTGCGTTGAATCCCAGTCTACAGGGAGTCAAAGTTATGCTGTTCTGCGAGGGGAGAAACCCACAGAGGCAAATCCTCTACGCCCACCACGCCGGGCCCTTTCTTACCTTGTTCTCCATATTATGTTTTATAACTTCCTGTACCAGCACATCCGCCAGCGTCTTGAAATCGACCGCGAACTTCTTGTTCTTCTCCCCCTCCTTCTTCTCTTCGATGAGCAGCTGGAACAGGGCTTCCTGCTGCCTGCACGCCCGGGCGATGTGGGCCGCCTTCTCGGAGACGCGGAGCAGCTCCCGGAGGATCTGGGACATCTCTGAGCCTTGCTTTGCAGGCTTTGCAGGCTCTGCAGCGGCAGCAGCTGGGAAGCGGCACCCACCCTGCGCGAACAGAGGCGGCGTGAGGATGCGAAAGAGAAAGCACTGCAGAGAGTGATGTCGGGGCCCTGACCACCCGCACCCCTCCACTCAGCAGCCGGCCTGGCCCGCAGCTGCGAGACCTCCGGTCACACCCTCCGTCTGGGACGCGCAGGCACAAAGAAGCAAATGTCAAGAAAAAGCATTTGCACCCTCTGAGAGCCACCAGGCACAGAACTGAAGGATGAGAGAAGGAAAAATCTTTGGATGAGAATCTTGTATACAGATCTCTAGCCGGAAACACGGCGAAGTGGTAAAGAAAGATTTGTTTTGTTTTGTTTTTTGCAATGACCTTAAAATAACCGTGACCTTGACATGATCACATAGGTGTAGAAGTGCTCCTCTGTCCCCTCACCCTGTGAGAAGAAGTGGAGAGATTTACGCTGTCAGTTTCAATTTTCTCAGTGGCAAGCAAGCTGCAAGCCCCGTTGAAGCCCGTATCCTGAGGCCACCAGTCAGGCCAACTCCTCCCCCAGCTAAGAAAAAACAAAACAAACAAACAAACAAAGCCTTCTGTCTACCGACTCCTCCACTGTTAGTGAAATGGAGCGAAACACACAGCCTTTTGGGAGTTGGAAAGCTCTGTCTTCTAAGAACGCAACGCTATCTACTGGGCCTATTTTATAATCAGGAAACATTTCTCACACTAATGGTAACCACTTCTTATTAAAAGCTTGAAAGCTGGGTGTGGTGGTGCAAGTCTGTAATCCCCACTCTGGGAGGCTCGGTCGGGCAGGGAGGTTGCAAGTTTGAACGTGGATCAGGCAATTTTGCAAGATCCTGTCTCAAAAAATAAACGAGCTGGGGAGTGAGCTCAGGGCAATGGCCACAGGTTCAATCCTCAGGAGGGTAGGAAAAGAGAAATAGAAAACAAAGAAAAGGAAAACAGCTTGAAAAAGTCTACCTCATTATTGTGAGAATTGTGAGATTGTCCTATTTTCCAGTAAGGAAAACACATTTAGGGAGGTTAAGTAACTTCTGCCAGGTTGCACAAGACTAAACGGCTGGGCTCAGAATCCATCATACACAGACATGGGGACTCGTTATCACCATAATAGATCATTTTCCTCTCTGAAAGAAGTTTCCCGAATGGACTTTAAGACACTGAAAATTAGGCATCTATGAATGGGTCCAATAGAGCTCATTGTGAATTGTCATAGTGGGTGTCTTAAATTTGCTGAAAGATATGTTCTCCTAGGATTATGGGTCATTATCCTGAGGTCACTTAGGATGGATGCCTAACCTCGATAGTAATAAAAGGAAAGTGAGTAAAACAATGACCTATTCTCTTTAGCAGCTATATATGTTTTAAAATTAACATTCATCCCAGAAGGGGCGTGGCAGAGCCCAGCTGACCTTCTGCTCACCGACAAAGGTGTATCAAATCCCTACAACTCTACTGGTTACTACTAATTCTAGATTTTCCTTCATTTGTGTCAAGGAAATCAGGGTTGAGTTCAAATATTTCTGCAGAAGGTAAGACAACAGTTACAGTAGTAAAAAGTTACATCTAACATTAAAATTGGTAAAACTAGCATAGAGTACTATACGGTCAGAAAAATCATGTTTTTGAATACTTAATAATATGGAAATATGCAAACAGTACATCAAGTGGGAACACACTATGCCATACAAAGAGTGACAACATTTCATTAGTTTGTGTTTATAGAGAAAGAAGAGAAAATAGAGGGTGATATTTTGATAATAGTTTTCTTCTAAATATAATTGCGAATGACTCTTTTTACAGATTTTTTTTATGATTTTCAACTATTCTAGGAAAATACACAGTGCTTTTATAATGAGAAGTATTTTTGAAAATATTTGAGGGCAAACACCCAAACAAAAATGGGACTATGGGAATAAACACAAAAACCTTCCAGGTGACAGAGAAGATGTAGTTAAAACTTAAAAACACCCGCCTACTTTCAAGTGCCTCTTCTTTCAGGAATGAATGATATGTTGGAAGATTCACTTTAGTTGACTTGGAAAGGAAAACAGTTGCATTAGTAAGCTAAGACATTTTGACAGAAATAATTTGTGGCCCTATGTGACACCAAAGTGGCACAAACTATAAGTTATGTATAAAATACACACCTCCAGTACAAAACAAGCCCAAGGGTACAAAGTTAATAACCATAACTTTGACCTTATAAAAATGTTTCAGTTATGATTAGTAAAGGGAAAAGGATGAGTCGACAGTATTTAAATAGATTTTTGCCTCACATAAGGGGCCCAAAGATGTTAAGGAGTTCAGTTTGAAAGCTTTCAAACAATACCAGTATTGTCTACTGGAGTCAGCTTTGTTAAACCCAATTAATTTTTTTCTGAGAAGTGCCACCACACAACTGCACTGTTGGGTACATGCGCGCCTCCCAGCTGCCCCAGGGACCTGGAGCTCCTCTCCAGACTTGACCTTCAGGCCTTCCACGAAGACCGCTCCCCACCCCCAGCCTGGCTGCTCAGCAACCTGACCCACGGGACCATCAACCACCACAGGCACGCAGATCCGAGGAGCCCACAGCACAGAACAGAGCCAAAGGTATCCCAAACTTCAACCTCCATCACTGCTTGCTCCATCCCCAGCCGTCACTGTTCCAGTTTGCCAAAGCCCAGGGGGAGCTACCCATTTTCTGGTTAAGGCTACACTTTCTCCCACCACCCAGCACTCCCCTGGGTAGTTCTCTTTCACACCAGCGCCCCAGATTTCTAAAGTACTGCCCAGCCTACAGTGGGCAAGACTGATTAGTCTGCAGCCAGGGGGCATAGGGTCAGATGCCTGTAATTCCAGCACTCTGGGAAGATGAGGCAGGAGGACTGCCAGTTTGAGGCCAGTCTGGGTAACTTAGTCATTTGGCAAGACCCTATTTTAAAATAAAAAATAAAAAGGGCTAGGGATGTAGCTCAGTGTAAGCATCCTGGGTTCAATCCTCTCTGCTGGGAGAAAAAACAAAACAAAACAAAAAACAAAACCTAATTTGCAGTGAACCTACCACTTTTTGGCTGAATAGAGTCATCATACTGTTTTCTGTGTAAGGTGCTTACTCTTGCCTCTATTTGTCCCACTCAGGTCCTGCAGCCACACCACAGCCCAGCCACAGAGACCTGGACAATCCATCCTCACCTTAATGGACCCAGCTGGAGATCATTTATCTAAGGAGAACGTGAGGGCTATATTCAATACAGAATGTACTTCCTATGAACACTCACGGAAAATATCTTTCAGAGGGTTCTTAAAGCAAATTTACACACCCATCACTGCCCCTCACTTCAGGGGCAGCTTGTGAAACCCCATAGGTACAATGGTTCTGCCATCAGCTACCTGTGTGCACAGGAGGTCAGAAGTAGTTAAAGGTAAACACACTTTGTTATGCAATTTATCATAATCCAGTGGCCTTACCATAGAAGCTCCTTGTGATAGTTTTCTTAAAAGATGATCTGAGAACGACCTGATTCAGAATTATTCCAGTATCAACTAAAAAGACAGATTTGTGGGCTCCACCCCAACTCAGTACATCGGACTCAGAGACAGAGCCTGAGAATCCGTACTCTTGTCAGCACCCTTGAAGACTCTCAAGGCTGAGATTTAATAGCTACTCTTCTCCACACTGCACATTCTTCTTTACCAGCCTGTTTGCAGTTACAGGGGCATCTGGTGCCCAGTGGCTGGTCTCTTGCTGGAATGGTAAAGGTGCAATGGTTCTATTATTGGTTATTCACATGCAGAGACAGGCTAAAGTAGAACAAGAACAGCTAACATTTACTGGGTACTAACTTGCGGTCATGGCGTCTCCTAAACACTTTTCATCTATGAGTTCACTTAATTCTCACACAGCCCCATGAAGTAGATGCTGTTGCCTCCATTTTACAGATGAAGAGACTGAGGCACAAAGTGGCTAAGTAATTTACCCAAATCACACAGCTTCCTAGTTAGTACCCACACAAGATTCAAGTCCCAGCAAGTTGACAGAAACTCACATTGTTAACCAGTACTCAGGCCAACAAAAAACTTATTTCCCATAAATTACTAGCTGTTAAAGGGAAGTAATTAATTATTGGATAAAAATCATTGGCACCTTATTATAATACATACTGTATAGCAAAAGTAAAGACAGCCAGCTGATGTCTGCCACCCATCGGAGCATTACACATCACTCTTGGACATTTGACTTCTTTTATCCTCAATAATGAAAACTCTATTTCTCAGCTGACCCTCAGATGGTCAAGTGCCCTGCTGGGGGAGCAAAACTTCACCCATCGGGTCTCCACTGATGCCTCTTCACCAGCTGCCCGGCACAGGTGTTGGGGCGGGGCTACTCATGCCTAATCTCTAATGCTTCTCCTATTAGTTTGTTGCTTGAGACTGTCATTAGACCTAATGAACAGAGGTTTGTTTTCTCAAAGCTCTTGGGGCTGGAAGCCACAGTCAAGGTGCCAGCAGCTTTGGCTTCTCCCAAGGTGCCCTTTGGCTTGTCACCAGCTGTTCCCACTGTCCTCACCTGGCCTCTCTTCCCTCCACCAGCATGAATCTCTGGTGTCTTTCCCCGCTCTCAGGACCTTGGTCAGATTGGGTGAAGACCACCCATGTGACCTCACCTAATCTTTAAAGGTCCTTTCTCCAAACGCACTCTCCCCTCGGTATCCTGAGGGGGATTCCAGGATCCCTGCGGATACAAAACTATGTGACGGCTCAAAGCTCTTAAATAGAATGACATAGTATGTGCATAGAGTCTACACACACCCTCCTTCGTGCTTTGAATTACCTTTAGATCACTTTCACACTCAGTGTAAACGCATATTGGACTGTATTAAGGACTAATAATAAAAATGTGTGCGTGTTCATTTTAGACAATTTTTAAGAACATTTTCAATCTGCAGTTGGCTGGGTCCATGGATGCAGGACCTGTGACTCTGAGAGCTGATGGCACAGTCACAGGCAGGAGTGAGGGGTTCATACACAGAGGCCTTGGTGACCTTGGCAAATGCCAATATGATCTATTCCTTCTGCTTTCTAGCCAGAGTAAAAATGGATTAGGATTCCCTTCCTCATTTACACAGTAGATTTAGTTCTGTGGGGGAAAACCTCCTATGAGGAGCTTTTCACTTCCCCAGCTCTACCACTGGAGAGGCGGTAGACAATAAAATACTTCTCTCATAGGCCTTGCTTCGTAAGGACCTATTTCTTGTCACATTTTAGGATCCTTAATGATGTTTCACTCCTCACCACCTCAGACTAAGTGTAGATCTACATGTTAACAGAACATTGTATCACAATGTCAGAATTAGCAACTATGTAGCTTTTATGTGGTGCTCAAGTCTAGCTGGAGAAATAGCTTTAAAAACGAACTAGACCAAAAAAAAAAAAAAAAAAAAACTAACCTCACTACAAAGACAGAACTGAAGTTTAATTTCTATCCATTTATTCATCATTTCATTAGCTCAGCAGTGGTTTAGAAATTACACCTGAGGCCGGAGGTATACTAGCTCAATAGGACCTTGGGAGAGGAGGAGAGAAGGAGACACAGAGAGGGAGAGAGAGAGAGGGAGAGAGAGAGAGAAGAGATCATATCTGAACGGTTACCCATATTTTAGAGGTGATAAACAATATAGTAGGAAAGATGCAGGTTTTGGAATTCGATAGACCTATATTCAAAACCTAGCTCTACGATTACCTAGTCATGCATCAGGTAATTTATTTAACCTCTCTGGTGTCCTTTCCACTATAATATGAGGGTAATACTTACCTTGAAGTGATGTTATGAAGATCAAATGAGATCTCACTAGGAAAGTGCCCAGCACCAGAGCCCTGCACAGAGTCAATAATATGTGGCAATGATGACCATTAAATACACAGAAACTGTGGTCAGGTGTCTTTACTTGACAAATCAGGTTAGTGAGTTTACAAGGGTCACAGAAACATTTTCTGAAAATTTATTAGTCCATTAAATCCCAAAGCCTGGGAACACCTTGTAATTCTTTGAATAAACCTGAATAAAGTTCCTTTATGTAGACCAGATCTGACTGCTTCAGGTTTGGGTGGAAACTTTGACCCCGAGAGGCTGGGCGACCACTCTGGCTTCGTGGCAGACCACGGGCAGAGGCTTGGAGGATGCACTTCCACCAAGCGGGCCCTGGGGCATCTGCTGCTGTGTGAAGAGCCAGTTTGTAGGGAAGCTGGCTGTACCCTTCCACTGTCCACAGGGCCAGAAGTGTGGTGACAACGATCAGGACCCTCAGCCAGTCAGCCTGCTCTCCAGTGAATGCAAGAGAGGCCAGTCACTTCCTTGATGTCCCCTCTGCCCGGCAGACTCTCCAATACTCCTGCTGAACCTGCGTTTTTTGTGCATTATACACCGACTCGACCCCATCACTGGGACCCTGAGTCCAGTCTTCCACACGTTCTCCGAGGAAGGCCAGTTTGAAGCCACTCCAAGGTGGCCCTGCCTGACAAGAGTGGCTGCTGTGGGGAAAGGGCTGGCTTCCAGCACCCTGGTGAGTGCCCAGAAGGTGACTGTTGTGACCTCTCTCAAGGGGGTCCAGGTGTTCAGGAGTCCCCAGCATGGACATGCGCTGAGGTGTGGCCAAGGCCCTACTGAACTCGAGGAACCGACTTGGCTCCATCTCTGCTGTTCCATTCTGCTGCCCCAGGGAGCAGGGATGGGAAGCTGTCCTGGAAAAAGGAACCAGGGAGCAGAAGTGCTATGCGCACCAGCCAGCACATCCAAGCGGATTCCCCACTTGCTATCTGTTTCCTCTCACACTCAGGGAACTCCATTCACTCACAAACGCTGTTCCCACAGTCCTCACGACTGTCCCCTTGCTTTCTCTACCACTCATCTTCTCAGAAGCAATTCAAGGCCGAGAAACTTCATTTAGAAAAAAATATATTCAAATGGCCAATAAATCACCTGTATGAAAAGGTTAGCTCCATTATCAAGAATCAGGAAAATGCAACTTAAAATCTCACTCAACAGAATACTGCCACATCCTCAATAGAACAGCTAAAATTTAAAGAATGAAATTGTCAAGTTTTGGTGAAAATACGGAGCAGTGCGAACTCTACACAGTGCTGGCAGGAATAAAATTGGTGCAACCATTTCAGAAAGCCACTTGTAATTTGTTGAGTGCAAGCACAGTCTAGGACAGCAGTTTTTCTTGTGATACATACCCTGCAGAAATTCAGACTCATGGGTTAGAAGACAAATGCCAAAGTACTTATGAGCAGCAGGTTATGCAATAATCTAACACAGGTAATAACCTATATAACTGTCAATAATGAACTAACCAGCAGCATATTCACATGGCAAAATACCCTACAGTTGTGAACATGTACTCTGGCAACAGGCAACGATATGGATACATCTCAGTGGATACATCTCATGTATGGATACATCTCATCCATGGATACAGTGCCAAGCAAAGAAATCCCACGTGAAAGATACACAAGTTCCAAAATAGGCGTCCCTAATCTGTGGTGTTCGAGTCGCACTGATGGCTGCCCTTGGGGAAAGAGAAGTTAGTGGCGGCAAGGTTGTGAAGGGGGCTTCTCTGAGTTGTAATGTTTTGGATCTGAGAAGTGGCAAGGGTGGGCTGACTTTGAATAGATTCATTAAGCTACGTGCTTCCATGCACTTCCATGCATGCATTTTTAATTCAGTAAAAGTTATGTGTATGCATGTTCAGGGCACATGTAGAAAGACGAGATTCAGGTCAACTCTTGGCTCCTCCAAGAGTCTTTCCTGACTGCTAGCCCACAGGTGAAGAGAGGCCAGCCAGTCCCCATCTCTGCTCTCCAACACACTCTCCGTCGGATTCCTCGTGCGTGCTGCCTGGCAGGAGATTTCGACCTGTGTGGTTTCTTCAGAGACTCAGTGCATACTTCAGAGGTGTTCAATAAATGCCGGCCAATGACTGTCCTCTTAGCTCTGTAAATACAGAATCCATCCTTGTCATAGTGTTTATTGTACTTGGATTTTATCGGCATTACCCAGGGCCTGTGAGGCACAGAGGCCCATATTTGTTTATAGAAAAGTCTATGTATATTTTATATTCATTTATAAAAAGGAACCACGGCTATAGCTGGATGTCTAGCAGCTGAACTACATTTTTGAAGCACCAACTCTGAATCTGAAACTATACTTTATCCTTGGCAAGATTAATTAGTTAATTAAATCACCAAAAATAGTAGATTTGACTTGGTCTTGTTTTAAAAAAAAGGGGGGAGGCATTCAGTATAGGATATACACCTTCGTCTATTTACCACCACCATTTCTCATTCCCTCCTTTGTGACCTTCAAATATTGCTGACAAGTGAGCCATTCATAAGCTGGTCTCACTCTGGCCCTGGGCAGGCTACAAGAGAACCACATCAGCCCACATTTTTGCTCACTGATGCCCAAAGCAATAGGCCACAAAGGTAACCACTGTTCTGGAAGCCTGTCAGTCAGAACCTATGCTAATGCCATGTTTTCCAAATTAGTCAGATCAACAATTGATGGGAACTTGTTAAAAATACAGATGACACACAGGCCAGGCTCAACCTTATGACTTTCCTGTCTCAGCCTCCCAGAGTGCTACAATTACAGCCCTGCACCACCACACCCAGTTTAAACTTCCCTGTTTTTTAATATCTTGTCTCCATATTTTTAAAAAAGGTGGAGAATATTATTCATCCTTAAAAAGCAATGACATTCTGATACACATAGCAACACTGGTGAACCTTGAAGATACTGTGCTAAGTAAAATAGGCCAGCCTCAAAAAGACAAATACTGTATGATTCCACTGATATGAGGAACCCAGGGGAGGCACATTCACAGACACAGAAAGCAGAGTGGTTATGGGGCTGGGAGGAGAGTAATGCAGAGTTCTTCTTAATGGGCATGCAGTTTTAGTTTGGGATGATGAAGAATTCTAGTGAGGCTTGGGGCAACAGTTGCACATGGATATGAATATACTTAATTCTGCTGAGCAGATGTAGTTAAAATGGTAAATGTGACAGTGTGTATGTGTTATAGAAAAACTCATAGATTCACGTTCACAGAAATGCACACTTGAAACACATTTGACAGTTATCATCTACCTAATAAGAGCATAATAAGTGTGTAGATGGAACAAAACACACACATGAAAAACAGGTTGGGGTAGAGATATGAAAATCAGGTAGAAAGAAGAGCACTAGGCTATCTGTCCTGATGCCAAGTTTGCAAAGTGATCAGGTGGTGTTTCATACAAGCCCTGTGTTTCTGTGCAGTGGTTTGGGTGTAGGCCATGGTCCACGAGCTTTGTAGGAGAGCCCCCACCAGCCCATTCCTCGGGGTACAGTTGTCTCTCTGCTGTTACAAATGCCCGGAGAGCAGGAAACACGTTCCCTTTCCCCAGGACACCCAGTGGGAGTTTGAGAAACTGACTTTCATTCCATTAGAGATAAACATGTTTAGAAGGATTTTTCTTGTACCAAAATTAATCTGTAAAGGATTATTCATTATGCAAATTTCAGAATTACCATGATTAGAAAACATGAGTTGAAAGAGCTCTTTATAGAGTCTTAGGGAAGATTACTATTATTATTACTTCTGTGATAATAAATTACTTGATCTAAAATACATCTCCTAAATGTTAAAGTAAGAAAGTAGCTGTGGTAGAATGTGTATCATTTCTGAGTGTAGCAGTCTATCTTCTAGCATTCTATTTATTCTACTTTGTACAAGCAAATTTTTGTTTTTTACAAATATTTGCAAAATGAATAGACTCAAATATAATATTTGCCTTTAAAGGAACACAAAAGAATATTTATAGTATTTTTTATTTGAAAAGTTCAAAGTACTAAGAAAGTTATAAATGGCTCATTAAAGCCATAGTAATATATAAACTAAATGTTTTTGCATTCTTGCTGATTCTGCAACTATAAATAAATGTTTAAACTGATTAATTTTCTTGATCTGATTAATTTTTCTCATTCTTTGCTATGCATGAGTCTTATAATCAGTCATATTTTAAAAACAGACCCCTAATTATTCCCTCTCAAAAAAGGGAAGAAAGGAAAAATGCAATGTAAGGAGAAGGAAGAAAAAAATGAATTCCAGAACTTTCCATTCTGATAATTAATCTCAATGAATTAGACATTTGATACTCTAATTTGCTAATTCATTTTTACACATAATTGACAATTTTTATGACCAACTAAAGTTTTCTTTTGTTTTTTTGGATGGGTTGGGGAATCATTTTAGTAAAACTTACAAATCAGTTACTCATATTTGCATGTTTCTCGCTCCTATATTTAATCAGCACACAAGTGGTAACAAACAAATCTGTTACGTTAAATTATCAGGTACAATGTTTTCCTGTGGATGTCTGCTCACAGTCATCTGTATTAAATATCCAGCACGAAAATGCTCCTGTAACATGAAAGAATTAACTTGAATTAACATTGCATACCACATAAAAGAATTACCAAATATGCAAAAATGTGTTTACAAACTTCACTCACCAGCAGCTTGACTACAAAAGGACATCCGAGTTTCAGATTTCCTAAATGAGTGACATCGTCGATTAATAAAGCCCAGCTTTCACGTAAGAACATTTTGTGCACTGGACTGTTGCTATGTGTCAGCTGTTCATCCCGTCTATCTTTCTAGGTCTTTTTTGAGGGGGTGTGGGGAGGGCTCACCTTTGAAGTTTTCATCATCTGTGCCTACTGTAAGTGTCTCCTTCGCCTTGAATTTGATCTGGGAAGGACCATGTTGCAACCTGGGAATCTTTGTAACCCAGTTATCCCCGCTGCCCTGCACTGGCCAACTAGCCTGGGTCATTTTAAAAACCATTCAAATTTGGGAACCACTCAATTAATCATGGGATATCAGAAGCAAACCTTTTATTTCATATATTTGCCATCTTTACCTTTAAAAATGAAGATGTTCGTTTTTCACTCACTGCTTTTTATAACATAATTACCTTTGAGGCAATTTCTGTATAACATGAAATAGCATAAGACATTTTCTAATTGTTTTCAAGATAGAAATAAAAGAGGAAATACCTATATAACGAATAACCTTTATGACTGCTGTTTCTCAGGCCTCCTATACCCAATAAAGAATTACTTTTTTCCCAGAGCTACCACAAGCAAGGTTGTAATTTAGATCTATAATAAGATATTTCACATCAAAGGGCGAGTCTGAGCTGTAATTTCCAAGCAAGCAATGGTTTCATTCAAAAGCTTAAGAAGTGGTAATTTAGTCAATGCAAAAAGTAGTGCAACTAACTTTAACAGTAATAAAAATATTCCCGAGAACTTAAAAATAAATTCGGTTCTAAACAGCAAATATCTGCATGGAAAAAATAAATAAATAAAAAACCCGTGAACTGTTTCTGCTTTTCTGCGTGCAGTCCTATTTTAAGAGCTAGAATGCGAGCTCTCAGCTAATTCAGTCAATAGTAAGTAGTTCGCAGGGTTATTGTCATCACTGGACTATCAGCAGGCTGAGCAGAGCACAACGTGAAACACTTCGGCCTCAGAGCGAGGGATGAAGGGGAGCAGGCCTGGGCGGCACTGGGGGCTGTCCCCGGGCCTCCACCACGACCCCTCTGCCCCGAGCGCAAATCTGTTTATCGAACACCTTAAGGCTGGCTTCAACATTGCAAATCTCCTAAATACACACCGAGATTGTTTACATTGGGTTTTTTTCCCCTTCATGTATGCACCAAGTCATTCAGGGATTTTCTCCCATGCTTTCCCAATCCCCCACGAGATTCAGCCAAGCCCAGTTTAAGTAGTTTTTCCATCCACACCCAGGAACCACGCACCTCTCCCCAAACCTCCCCCAGAAAATCAAAAGCAAGGACGTGGCGATTTTTCCAACTGCAGTCGGGTCCTGTCTGTTTTAACAGGAAGGTCGCTAGAGGCAGCCGGCAGCGCCTGACCTGAGCAGCATCTCTCAGAAGTCAGGGGCGCCGGGGACCCCGGGGCCCGTGGACCCCGCTCTGCAGCCGTCAGCGCGGCGCGTCCCGCCGGCGGTGCAGAGCTGACGCGCGCGCTCCTCAGCCGCGGGCGGCTCCTCCTCCCCCGCCGCGTTTGCCCCGCGGCTCCCGCAGCGCCCGGGCCGGGCCAGCAGCTCCCCGAGCGCAGCGCGCTGCCCCGCGGCCGAGCCCAGCCGGGCCTCGCAGGCCAGGACGCCGAGGCAGGCGGGCCTCTCCCGCGGCCGGCCGCACTCACCCTCCCTGGCTCCGGGGCGGCGGCGACCGGGTCCGAGCTCGGCGAGCCGAGGCCGCGGCTGCAGCTGGGGCGCGGACGGAAGCGGCGGGCGCGGAGCGGGGCTCACGGGCGCCACGCGCCACCTCCTGGGGACCCAGGGCGCGCTGGGGACCGGCGGCCGCGACGTCACAGCGAGCCTGGTGACTCAGCGCGGGCGCCCGGGCCGCTCCGCCGCCGGGTCGGTGTTTCCTGGGGCCGCCCACGGATTCCCGCCCCAGCCTCCTCGCCCGGGTCGGGGGCGGCGGGAGGGCTCGGCCGCGGCCGGCAAGGTTGGGGTCGCGCACGGAGCCGCGGCCTGAGCTCTGCGGCCCGGGCCCCCACGGCGCGGCTCACCTGGCCCGGTCCCCACCTGGGGGCTCCGGGCCGCCGCAGCGGGGCGCTTGTGGGGCGCAGCAGGGAGCGGGGCCGGGGATCCCTAGGGCGCCTGCACCCTGCGCGGCGGAGGGGGCGCGCTGCCGGCCCAGCAGGCCGGGGCTCCCGGCTGAGCCCTCGGCGCCCCCCGCTTTTATTCCACGGCCAGGGAGGGACGGGAGAGGTCGCAGTCCGGAGAGGGTGCTGGGAGGAGGCTGCGGCGCAGGGGCCCGGCCCTGCCCGTCCGGTGCCGCCCACCTGCAGCTCCTCGCGTGGCCGCAGCCGGGAAGCCTGCGAAGCGCTCGCCCGCGGGTCTCCCGGCCCTGAGCACGGCCTCCCCGAGCCGTCCACACCCGGCCGGACCCTCGGAGGGACCCTGCGGCCAGGCCCCCAGGCGGGGCGGAAAGCGAGCTCGCGGCGTGCGTGCGCTCAGACCCGGCTCTGGGCCCGCTCCCAGCCCGCTGCCCTCCGAGCCCCCGGTTCCCACCGTCCCCGAGCTGCCGCCGCCGCCTGCTCTGCAGCCCCGTGCTGGTGCCTGTGATGGCAAACCCAGCTCCTCACTTAGCATGATGTTCAAACGCAAGGAGATTAATCAATTCCAGAAGTGCTTAGCCAGGGAAAGAATTTGCCTTTGGGGAGCAAGGAATTTGGAGAGGCCGAGAAGGCCAAGAATCTTGGCCCCGTCTCCTTCGAGGTCCTGCACCACACAGCTCAGTGGGTGCCTTGCCTGCCTATTAAAACCCTTCTAATTCTCTCTCCCCCTCTCTGGTAATCAAAAGCGAACTCCTGGGCTTGGCGTTCAAGGCCCACTGCTACCCACCCTATGCGAACTCGGCCCCTCACACTTCACACCCCATTTTCAAGCACTCATCACCTTTCCTAAACCTGATTTGCTGTCTCTAGCTATCGTTGCTGTCTCTAGCTATCGGATTTGCCTAGAATTTTGTCTTACTGCTGTACTAATTTCGAATGGCACCGTGCCGCGCATGCTTTAGGTGTTTATAGTTGTTCTTACCGAAGTGCTCGGGTGGGCATTACTGTTGTCTCCACTGCATGAGCACGAGAACGGACTCAGAGAAATTAAGTAATTTGCTCAAATATGGAGTATTCAGCGAAGCTAAATTTGAACCCCGAAATTTGACGACAGGAGTCACATAATGTTACCTATTCATCCTCGTAAAATCTTTCTCACGCTAAATGTGAACAAGATTAAAATACTTAATTGTTTAAAAAAAATCTTATAATTGCAAGCAGAAAATACAAGTGAATTGATTTTAATCTCAGAGCAAGCATAGAACCATATGTTTTACTGTTGAATTTTTTTCAGCTTCTTTCATCAGAAACCCATAGAATAAATTTAAAAGACTGGTAAAAATTACCCCAAAGTTGCAGTATATATGAAAGATAAGCAAATAACACAAAGTAGACTTTTTATAAGCAAATTAAGAATATCCTTTTTAAAAATGGACAAAAATATAAATTAGTTAAGTCATAACAGAAAAACGCAAGTGGCCAGGCATTTTTAAGAGAAGTGAAAATTTAACATGCTGTGTCATCCAATGGGCTGAGAATAAAATAATCCCCAGAGCGATCTGGGGCAGTAGCCTTCAGCCTGGAAGGGGAGCAGATGACCAAACTCCTGGTTACCGAGAAGAGCAGAGGTCAGCTCCAACATTGTGAGGACAATCTGGTAGAATGTAGTAAAAATCTGAAAATGCTCACACCTTTTGACTAAAAATGACATTTCTGAGAATTTATAACAGACTTGCTCTGTAATAGGTGTTGACCAACCTTTTCTATAAAAAGCTAGATAGTAAACTTCAGGTTTTGAAACCCATGTTTGTCTCTTTTGCTTTCCTTTACATTTGTGCTTTTTAAAAAGTCCTAAAAATGTAAAAAGTATTAGTTTTCCAGTCATACAAAATCAGGTAGTTAGTGGCCTGGAATTGTCCCAAGGGCAGAAGTAGGTACAAAGCACAAACTACTGGGAAATGAAATTCTCCACAGTATATTTCATAATGGCCAAGAGAGAAACCAAATTAAGGATCTGAGAATATTTACACAGCTGTTACAGCCAGATACAAAGAGACAAGTTTTTACAAAAGTTTGAGTTTTTAAAATGTTGCAGAATGGTAGCTATAGTATTTATGATTTATGAAGTACAAGATGTACTTCTTAGGGGTATCTAGGCTATGATCAAATACAACATAACCATATGGGTACCTATGCATAAAGACCAGGGGAAAGAGAAACACACAGAGATGTTTATCTGGTCTGGGGCTAAGGATGTTTTATTACACTACATGGTTCTTTGTTGAATTCATGTGTTTCTTGTCATGAATTTTCCAATAAACAAACATATAAGAAACTTGGCTTGTGTGACAATAAAGCATCTCAGTGATCAGTCTGAGAAATCTTCCCTGAATCCACTCCTGATGGGGCTGACTGCATTGTCTTTGGTAGGTCTGGAAGCAGCACCACAAAATAGAGTTTTAAATATTATTTTTTCTTTTAGAAATGAGCCACTTCTCCAAATGTTCTCCTGCTGAGCTCACAACCAACACTTCCTCCTGGATAAACAGGAAAGATTATGCAGCTCCTGGCCTGGGAAGGGTGAGACCGGCTAGGAGTGTCCATCTCTGTGCCTCTCTCCCTCTGCCCCTTACTGGGAAAGACCCTTCTGTACCTGCATGAGGTCAGATGCTGATTTGGGACAAATGGGGCCTCTGTCTCTTTGGACCTTGCTTTGAATGAATCCTTTTTACTTTTTTACTAAAAATAAATGGCCTCCTTTGGTTTGGGCAGCAGCAAGCAAATGAACCTCCAGCACATGGACCCGAGTGACTGGTAAGTTTCTGGTTACACAGTAGTCTTTTAAGCACTTAAGTGTGGCATGGTCAATCTCGTCAAGCTTTTGTTTGTTACTGGGCATCAAAGGTCCCCACCATTTGCTGGTACAATTCTCCACTTGCTCTCCACTGGATGTATCTGCCCCATACCCCATCTGCCAGGCTTGAAAGGTGGAACTTTCCTCATTGGGAACTATTTCTTTGGGGCCTGTTTGACCAAGGGGAGACCCCAGTGAGGGACACCTCAATAGACTTCTTCCCATCCCTTCCTGCTTCTGGTGGGGCCCTGACAGTGGCTTTGAACTTCTCAGGCTCCAGCAAGGGCAGTATCCCCTCACCCCACCTCAGTTTCAGCTGGGCTTTGCCACCAAGGTTCCCACCATGATTCCTTCAGGCCTGGCCTAGGACAGCTTCTTACAGTTGCAAGTGCCCACGGACCTTCCAGTCCCTTGTTTTCTTTCACCAAAGCTTAACTCTAGCCCCAGCTTCTGAAAATAGTCTCCTCCATAAACTCTGGCTGCCACATCTGAGGGGAAGTTGGCTCCTGTTATGAGAGACTGATGCATGTTAGGGAACACAGCTGATCCTCACAGAACACAAATCCTTTTTCCTCATTGTAATCAGCCCTGAAAATGCTCAGTATTTACACCTGTGCTTTTGACTGTTTGCTAGGTAATTATAGACTGATTTACATGTCTCCTCAGCAGGAATTTCAATTACCATCTTGACGCAGTGCTTGGGAATGTAACACTATCATTCTCCTCTTCTCCAGTAGGTTTTTGTTTTTTTTTGAAGTAACCCTTTTGTATTGATGAAATCATCTCCTATGGTATATTGGTACTCGAATTTTGATATTTTCAGTGGCAGTCTTTAAGAGATGATTCTGACATGCAATCTAACATGTAGATTGAAGTCAAATTGTTGTAGTGGAGACAGGGTTAGGGAAACCTTCCAACTTTTGAAGCTGGCTTGAGACACCCCTAAAGAATGCAAGAGCTCCTTATAACACAGTTTGAAAACAGATTTGGAGAGGCCTGGATGTTAGAAGATACACCCTTCATAAAGGATCATCAGGAATTATATTGTCGGCAACGTGATTTTACCAGTTGCTCTTCAAGATGTTCCCTAGCTTGTTATTGTGTCTATCATGAAGTGCACCCCCCCACACACACACAAACACACAGCTCTAAATTTCTCATCTTAGTGTTAGTGCACTTTTATTATTTGTGAATTTTTTTCATGTCTACTGGCTGTTTATATTTTCCCTCCTTTCTTCTGTGTTTTCAGTTGCCTTTTCACAGTTGACCATTTTTCTATTCACTCCATGCGTATTAATTCCTTAGATAATGTTCTGGACCTTATTCTAATGGATATGAATGCCAAAGAGACAGTTGTACTTCCTCTTACATAGAACTCACAGACTAGTGATACTATAATCTTTTCTATTCTTTTTAACAATGTAGCAAACTTGGCAACCTTTTGTCACATTTGTTGCAAATAATTGGTATAGTTGACTCTTTAATTTTTATGTAGTAATTTTATTATTACAAAAATTTAAAGGTAATAGAGTCAGTGGTCCTTACCTATATTCCTAGCTGTTTGGAAGGCTGGGGTGGGAGACTCATCTGAGCCTAGAAAATCCCTCTTGAACCAAAGATCAGATCAATATTCATTTATAGTTCCTGTGATATTTTTACTATTTATTTCTAAAGTATAAGTTTTTAATGACCTGTAAATTATTTTGAGAAGCTCTGAGCTGAGTCCTGATTCCAGCAGTTAGCCACTTTTTCTGACATTGTTGGTTAAACCTTCCTTTTTCATCGTTCTGTAATAACTAATGTATCATGCATTATGTCCTTTTATGCATAACCTAGGCTAGGCCATATTTCTAGGTCCTCTATTTTGTTTCCTTCATCCCTTTAAGGTGGGAGAGAAGGCATAAAGATAGGGAGAAAGGAGACAAGGCAAATTGTAATTTTAAAATTGTACTTTTAAGAAAAACTGCAAGCCAGCAATGGTGTTGAAATGCCTGTAATCCCAGCACTTGGGAGACTGAGGCAGGAGGATTGCCTGGTGTTCAAGGCCAGCTTGGGCTACAGTGAGTCCAGGCCACCCTGAACTGCACAGTGAGACTGTCTCAAAGAAAAACAAAAAAAAAAGCAGCGCATCTCAGCTTCAAGCACATGTGCACAATTTGTGTTCTCACCATATAGGTGGCCCACAGACCGTGGAAACACACGTCAGGATGACAGTACCTCAGGGTCACATGCATACACCCAGCTCCAACCACAGGACTCGTCTCTCTCTGGGACTGTGTTCTACTTTTAAGATTCTGCCTAATAAACTTTAAGATTCTGCTGTTACTGTTGTGTCTTGAAAATTCTTGTTCAGTGACAGTTGTCTGTCACTGACAGTTGTCTGGAATAATCTATAGATTATTCCATGGATGTGGCAAGTCAAATTTCCCCAGCTCTGCTTTGGGGTACCCTGTCCTGTGACACCTCTTGAAATTACAGGACCAGTGGCATAGCTTGTCAATCATAGTAAGGTAATTCTGTGGTAAAATTCACTTTTTCAGAATATTATTAATATTTATATTTTCAGAGGAAAGTTATCTTCTATTTTAAGTAACAGTTTATGGTTATAAAAGTACTACAGGAAAAAAGTTTGTGGAATTTTTGAAAAACGTAGAGAAAGATAAGGAAAGAAACAGAACGCAACTTATATACCATAATTACTGACCTTTGGTGGTGTAACTTTCTAGTTTTCTGTGTATATGTGTGTTTTGCTAAGCATTTTGTTCTATAAACTGTTCGTTAGTCATCATAGGTGAGCAATTTGCCGTGTCGTTAAGCAGGCCGTTCAAACAGTTTTCAGCGGGACATTAGCCGAGGTCTCTAGAATATCAACAGCAGCAGTGTCAGTAGTAACTCGAAGCCTTTCTTGACCCAGTCACATTCTTTACTCACTGGTATTTATCACAGCAAGCTAGAATTGACCTTCTTAACTGGTGTGTGTGTGTGTGTGTGTGTGTGTGTGTTTGTGTGTGTTTGAAACGGAGTCTTGCTATGCTGGCCTTGAGCTCACTTTGTAGCCCAGGCTGGTTTCACACTTGCAACGTTCCTCCTGACTCAGCCTTCTGAGGACTGGAATTACAGGCTCATAACCACTTTCAAAGAACAGGAATTGAGGCTTCTAACAAGATTTCACTGGGCCTCAAGGATGTATCTTTGCCTTCTCTTTGTGTCTCTCTCTCTGTCTGTCTGTCTGGCTCTTTCTCTCACACACACAGTATATATGTTAAACTTGATAAAATGGGAATTATCTTTTTTCACTCACCTTTCGGCGGAAGTGTTGCTTACGCATTTCTCAGAGATAAGTACAGTACATGACCAATCTGTGAAGCATGAGGCTCCCTAAGCCTTGAGTTCCTCTCCGTCTTGAGATAGTTAAAGTCTGGAATCCAGGAGTAAAAAATTCAGGAAAGGGACATTGGCTCGCTCTCCCTGGGTTTCCTACGCCACATCCATACCACCACCCCCAACCTGGCCTCCGCCGATTAGCCTTAGGGTTCTGTGCTGCTCAGTACAAAGGTTATCCTGTGAAGCCAGCCTATTACCAGTGAGTCATTTCCTTCTATTCTTAAACTTCCTTGGATATTTTTAATTGCTTTACCTTTCCACAGATGACTCTCACATCAGCTTGTGGGATTCAACCTGATGCACTTCAGTTTGTAAAATCCTTTTTCTGTGTACCCCGTCATCTGAGCATTTATACCCTCATCGCAGGTTCCTTTGTTTGCTGTATTTTGCTTTGGAGTAAGTTTGCCTTTTGTTACTTTTGGAACTGTAAACAGTTTGGTAACCTACCTTTTCATGTTTTGTGGAAAGTATAAACAACAAAACTAATTCCATAGGGAAGAGTTCATTAGAAGTCATTGCATTTCAAAAGCATTAAAAACAGAACTTTCAGAGGCTCCTTAAAATGTCCAAAACACAGAATAAAATTCTCTTCCCAGACATAACTATCCTATCTTCTCCAGGCTTACTGATCCTGATAAAAACTCAAGCCTGACAGAGACTGGAAAGGAGAGGAGACAAGAAGGAAATCGCTTCCCTGCTGATTATCCTTCTCTTACATTTGCTAAATGACCTTCCCCAATCTAACATGCCGCATTAAGTAGCAGTCTGAGATGAAGTAAATATTTTTGGACACTGAACTATTTCTCCTAATGCTTCATAATTTAAAACTGATTTAACTTTCCAAATGCCTTCACACATATTGAATATTTGGTCTTAAATGCCTTTCCCAAGTATTTTTTATAGTATGTACTGACACTGTAATGTTTGCTTAATGTGATTAATTGAGAGTTTCCACAAATGAACTGTTATAAATGGAAAGAAAACACTGGAAAATCAGAGGGACTATACTCTGGGCACTTTTTAAACTCACTTCACTAGTTATTTTCTTTATAAGCATCTCCCCACTTCCTACGTGCTTTCCTTCTTTTCTTCTTTCCGCAAGATAGTGAAGACAGTCTCTGTGTATTATTCATACACACTGTTAAATTCCATCTTGCAAATAGTCACAGACGCACCGCGGATGTTTCTGTGAGGACCAGTGAGTTAAATAAAGGGCGCAGACTATTGCTGGAGACCAGGATGGGAGGAGAGAGCTAACTCTGGTCACCTTGTCCCATTAGTCTGATTCTGTGGATGACTGTGGCAGTCACCTCAACATAGTCCAGAATCTAGAAGAGTGACAGCGAGCAGCTTCTCTAATTTTGCATCACGGTTGAAATCAAAACTTCAAAGGAAAACAACACAACTTTGATGTGATCATTTATCAGCTGCAAATTTTTTCCCATCTCATGTATTTTGAGTCTTAAAAATCCATATTTAGCTGGGTGTGGTGGTGCATGCCTGTAATCCCCACACTTGGGAGGCTGAGGCAGGAGGATTGTTGCAAGTTTGAGACCAGCCTGGGCTACAAAGCAAGCTCGAGGCCAGCCTGAGCTGCAGAGTGAGACCATGCCTTAAAATACAAACAAACAAACGAAATATATTTAACATTGCTCTCTTGCCTTCCCCTGTGTTTTCAGCTCTCAGGGACTCTTGAGAGCACAAAGTCTGTCTGTTTAAGTCCATTTTCCCACTAGTATTGTGGGAGGACCCACTTTTTAGAGTTTGAAAGGCAACAGTCTCAAGGGAGGATTCTGAGCAAAGCGCCTCCAAGTCAGAATACAAAAGCTCGGGATTTACTGATTTCTTTTTTCTTAACTCATTCTTTACCTCCTATAGGGAAACGAAATGTAGAATCATGAACAGTAGAAACCCTCCTAACAACGATTACTAAAACAATATAAAAGAAGCTTTGAAAAGAACTCAAAATTTTCCATTATGAGTGGGAAAACAGACAATGTAATGGTCATTTGATTTTTTTCTTTCTCCTTCCCCAATGAAATTCCAAATATTCAGAAACCTAATGTTCTTCAGAGTGCGTTTATTTATACAACTTACAGATTACTATTGATAGGTGTGTATATACAAACTTGCCTAGGAAACCCAGAGGAGTTTAAGGCCACAGTTGCAACAGACGTTTGTCTCTACCCAGTTCCCTGTGTGGCAGGCTTGCTGACATCACCATCTGTAAACAGACTGGCCAAACTTGGGGACAGGTCAGTTTCCTCACTTACTTAATTGGGGATGTTTCAGTGGTAATTTTAAAAGGTGATTTTAAAAAGTGCTAAACTGAAGTCCTCAAAACTGTATCTACACAATATATATATATATATATATATATATATATTTAGTAATAAAGATAAGTTGACATTTCATAACATGCAAATTATTAAAAGTCTACAGATAGGCATGTTACCATTTACTATACGCCAAGGCTTAAACTCTTTGAAAATGTTACATCATATGATTTTAATTGTCAGGGGGATAATTCAGCATGCCATACATCAGAGTGATATACTAAAGCTTTTTCTGTCTAATCTGATTTAGAGGGACTATCTGTCTTATGGAAAAACATAAGTGTTTTAATCTTTGATGTGCTACATTCACCACCTGGTGGCAACTGGGTAGAAATCAGATAGATATAAGAAAGAAAAAAATTGCTCAGAAGTTATTTTGTGAATCACCCATGCAGAAAAACATGGAAGATTGTGTGTAATCTAACTTAGTTACTTAAAATTACATTTATTTTTTGTTACAAAAAACTATTCTCTCAAGCGAAGCAATTGGAAACATAAATAAATAACTACACATAAGGAGTCATCCCTATTTCTATCACCACTGTGTAAACATTTTTAACATTTTGGGCATAGATTCCTCTAGAAAGTTTCTGCATGTCTATACAGAACATACATGTGATCTCCCTAACAGAAGCCATCTTTTAAAATTTTTCCTGTTTTATAACTCCTTCTACCTCTATCAGCTGCTGTTTGAATCAGTGCTCTAAGCAAGCATATCAGTTGATGATCTGGGAGATAAACAAGCTTCCAGACTCCACCATCTTGGAATTCATGAACATCCCCAATATGGAAATGGATAGTTAGCCCTCATGGATCCAAGGTGGCCTGTGCATAGCACAAAAAAGTTTATCTAGGTTAATTAGATTGCTCTGCTGAGTCCAGAAACTGAGACCCAGATGAGCCAACAAGCAAGAATGGCAAAAAAAAGTCCATAAATAATAATTTAGAAGTGGTTTTGCAGGGTGGTGTCGTGAAGCAACATTAAAATCAGAGAAACAAAATCAGCCCAAAGCCTCATCCAAGTCATTAGCATGAAGGTACAGGAATGATATAGGGAGGCGTTTGGGAAACCAGATGTTATGGCTTACATGTAGACGGCCCCTAAAGCCTCATGCCCTCATAGGTGGGCTTTTGGGAGTGACTGGGTCATGGGTGTGTCATATGGGTTAATCCCCTGAAGGGTTTATGCCACGACCTGTGCAGCTCCTGTGGCTCTTGGGTTGAAGGACTGTGACATCATGAGAAAATAAAGAAGAGACAAAAGCTGGGGTCAAGTGGAGCCCTTTCTCTCCAGATGAGAGGAAAGGAACTGCCCCCTCACTGTAGGGGCATTTATTTATACACTTTTCAACATAATGTCACATGGCACTCCTTTGCCTACAACTCATTGCTTGGATTGTCTAGGGGCTTGGTGTTTTTCTGGGCTGAAGCAACTTCTTCATGTGGCTTGTCCTGGGCATTCTCTGTTCCCCAACTGGCCCCCATGTGTGTGATCAATTTCCAGCTTCCTCTAGGTTTATAGATGTGTGTGATGATGGGAAATTGCCCCTGCTTGGAAGAGGTGTCTCATGGTGGGCTTGGCCTGGAATGGTGTCCATCCATCTTCCTCCTGTGATGGTTTCCTGCCTGCCATGCTTCTCTGCCATGCGGCCCTCCCTTGGAGCCAACAGACTATGGACTGAAACCTCTACAACTTGTGAGCTGAAATAAACCCCCTTTCCCTTTACTTATGAATGTTGGGTATTTTGTTTCTGCAACGAGAAAGGTAACCAAGACACCAGACATATTGCCTCTGATTTTCTGGACATGCCTCAAAGTGATCCTTGAAGAATTCAAATCTGGTTATGACATATCTCTGCTTGCATGTCCTTTAAGTGGCTTTAGAGGTCCCCAGTGGCCTGGCTTCTTTTACCTCTCTCGTGCCACTGTCAGGATGGTGGAGTTATTATTAGGCTTCATCAGTGTGACTTAAACAGTCCTTTCTTCTAGAAGCCTTTCTTTAATTTCCATACCCTATTTCTCTATTTTCTAATTTCTATACTGTGTGTCCATGGTGCCATGTAGCCTTCAGAGCCCAACACCTAACACAACACTTGGATTACATTGTTCCTTCCTTGACTGGACAGAGTGCTAAGAGAGATGCAAACATTCTGCAAGTTTACATGCAAATCCATGCAGCCAAGGGAGAGGGAGAGAGCCACAGAAAGGAGAGGCCTCTTGAATGTGACTCCAATTTTGTGTGATGTGATTCCTTCAATAACCTCACTATAATACATGTTCTCTGGTCCTGTTCTTTGGGTCACACACAATGATTAGCACAAGTATAAAAGTTCAAGTATAATCTTCAGAATACTGAAAAACTGCAATATACTGCAGTACTTTGGTGTGACTCTAGCATATGACTTAGGAAGACAGACTGACAGTCATCAGGCAGAAGCTTTCTGGTGTGCAAATCCTATTGCCAGGGGTATCATCCCTTCAAAAGGACGTGGATGCACTGTGAACACATGAGGTTGGGGTCCAGGGTAGACAGCTATGCAAGTCAGGTGACAGGTGCCAAGCTGGTTTCCTTGGTAGAGCCCACCTGCAGCTCCTTGGAGCCAGAGTGACTGAGTCACCTAGCAGCAGGCAGCGGCTGTTAACATATAAATTTGTAAGGTATTTCAATGCATTAGCAATTTTACAGCCATTCTGATGCTTATTTGCAGAATGGGAACCCATTTGTTTTGAGTACTGAACAATACAAAAGCAAAAGCTCTGGATTTCATTACTAATACCAGGTACTGCTAAAACCTTGGGATTCATAAGGCTGCTTATCAGTGCCTATAGCTTAAGAGAGAAAATGGTAGGGAAGTACTGTTGGATCACAGGGACCATCGTATCCCATATCACTTGTCTTGTGACATATAAGAGAGGGTGTCCATACCCTTTTGAGATCTTGAGATTGACATCTACCACAACTCACGCAGTCCTTGAGGTTCCATGGATGAAGGACTGCGAGAGAATGAGAAAATAAAGAAGAGACAAAGCTGGGGTCAGGTGGAGCCCTTACTCTCCAAATGGGAGGAAAGGAACTGCCCTCTCACTGCAGGAGTGTTTATTTATACATTTAGCCACTTAATGTCACATGACACCCTGTTGTCCTAGCAACCCAGTGTTCAGATTGTGTTGGGGCTAAGTGGGCTGAAGCAGCTTCTTCATTGGCTTGCCCCAGATGCTCTTTGTTCTTGGGCTGGCCACGCCCTGCACATGTGGTAAATTTCCAGCTTCAATGGCCTCAACAGTCACCATTATCTGTATCCACAGAATCAGGTGTTTTTCACACTTCTTGTCTGTAATAGTTGAGC
Source organism: Dolichotis patagonum (assembly GCA_004027295.1). Taxonomy (NCBI): domain Eukaryota; kingdom Metazoa; phylum Chordata; class Mammalia; order Rodentia; family Caviidae; genus Dolichotis; species Dolichotis patagonum. The sequence continues at coordinate 222,569 of PVJX010000344.1, read as the reverse complement.
AATGCCCTATTTTCTGGCCTCCAGTTATATGACTCAGATCTTGCTTGAAGACATCTAGACATCTTCAAGCCTGTGGCCACATTTTGTGCAGCCTCTGTCTAAAGGTGCACTGAGACCACACACTTAGTGCTAAGGACCAGTGACATCACTGACCTGCCATATGGCTTGGCAAATAACACTGCATCAAAAAACTTCACACACAAAAGGCCATTTTGCAAAATTTGATAAACTACATGTGAAAAGAAAGGGAAATAATCAGTTTTTTTATATCATCCCATGAGATGTGAAAGAAAGGAGTAAAGAAGTAAGAAAGTGAGAGCTGAGACTTCCTTCTCAGCTCATGAGCAGGGAAGCATTGTAGAGCAGACCAGTAAGACAGCCTCGGGCAGGCTGCAGTTAGGAAAGGAAGGCTCCCCAGCTTCCCCAGAAGTGGGCTACTAAAACTACTAAAACGGCAGAGGAAACATCTCATATCTGGCCCTGGTAGACATCCTCGGTTGGTTAGGGAGGCTGAGGGATGGGGCAGGGCTAATATGTTGAGGATTCTCAATTCAACAATGGCGACTTTCACAAGCTCTCCAGAGACCTCCACTGAATGCCAACCATCGACTTCCAAAGAAGGAAAGTAGGAGGGAATCTTTTATTTAGTTATTCAGCTCTGGTGTTGGTGTCTGGATTTTCTTTGACATGCTGTAGATACTTAATTCAAAGAGCAGTTACAGTTTGACAACTTTTGCCACCTTATTTTTCCTCACTAATGTCAGATTTGCTTTGGTTAAACTATAAGACTTAGGGTACACAAAATCTCCTTTGCCATCAGCTCATCTGTGTGTCAGATCTGGAAACCTGCTTATCATGTCCTGTCTAAACTGCCCTGGCTGACTGCAAACCGTGATTCTCCTGTCTGTCCATGTAGACGCCCCACACCCTGCACGGCACCGTCTTTTGAAATATTCAGAGACAACATCTGCTAGAGTTCTTGTCCTCAAAGAAAGTACAGTGTGAGGGAGAAAATTAGCATTCAGCAATCAGGCAAGAAATAAACAGCAAACTATGATACTGATTAGAAGTGTAACTCAAACTCAGGAAAAAAGTTAGTATCCATTAAAGAAATTGTGGGAAGATTAGACTGAAGCAAAGTCTTCAAGATAAAGATTTTAGAAAACGATAAAAGGAGAACAGTGGTATGAGAAATATAAAGGCTAAAACATAGAAGCAGAAAATGAATATTCTGGGCTCAAGGCATCCAGGAGAGATATCCATAACAGGAAAAAGAACAAGTGAATGGGAAATAAAACTGGACAACTATAACGTGGACAGAAGTGTTTCTGGTTTCTTCCAATATCAGTTAATTTAAACTGAATGCTATAGACCATTGCTGTCCAGCACACGTATAATTAAGAGTTGTCTAATAGCCTCATGTAAAAGTGAAATGAAATGGATGAGGTTAACTTTAGTAATATATTTTTCCTAACTCAATATATTCAAAATATTGTCATTCTGACATGTAATAAATATAAAATTTTTATACTACTTTAGATTTTTTTTTGTACTGGTGTTTGAACTCAAGACCTAATGCTTGCCAAGCAGGTGCTTGTGCCACTGAGCTATACGCCCAGTCTGCTACCTCAGCTTTTAAATTTAAATTTTAGGGATTCAATTCTTTGGGTACACCAGCTCCATTCAACAACGCATAGCCTCATGTGTCGAGTGTTAACTGCACTGCATAATTGTGAGGTCATTTAGCAGCTGAGTAATAAATAAAACGTAGCATCTTAGGAGGATTTGTTGTCAGAAAAGCGCAGAATGAATTGGAAGACATGATGGTTGAGGGATAAGAGGGAAGGAAGCTCTGGAATGAGCTGGAAGTGGACCGAAATGGTAGCATGGAGGAGGTAAGAGGCTGGGGCACACCCGAGAGTCTGTCAGAGAACTGACTGGTGCGCTTTGATAACTGACAGGGAATGAGAGAAGAAGAAAATGAAAGGTGGTAGTTGGCCCCCGAGCAGCCTCAAGGGTCCCTACCATTCCCTACTGTTCTGGGTTGGCTCGTGTGACCAGTGGAATATTCAGTGGTGACTGTGCGTCACTTCCACAACTGGATTATGAAAGATACAATGGCTTCCGAGTTGGTGACTGTGTTCGCTGTGGAGAAAGCAAACTGCTACTCTGTGAGCAGCACCGGGGAAGGAGTCCTTGTGGCAATGACTTGAACCCTCCAGCAACTGCAGTCTAGAAGTGCTGATCTCCTGGCCGGGGGTGGGGAAGGGCACTGAGATGACTGAAATCCCAGCTAATACCTCAGCCCCCTGAGAAACCCTCAGCCAGAGAGGCCTGACTCAGCCTCCCTCTGATTCCTGAGCCTCAGAATCTCTGAGAAGCAATCAGTGACCACTACTTCAAGCGCTAAATCTGGGGGTAATTTGAAACAGCAATAGATAATTACAATATCAAACAATAATCAAATAGCCCGATTTAAAAGTAAATTGAGCAAGTACTTTATAAAAGAAGGTAATCAGCTTTTGAAACAGTGCTCAACATCATTAGACACCAAGAAAATGAAAATTAAAAGCACAGTGAAGTAGCAGTACGCACACACACACACACACACACACACCATAACGACTAAAATTAATAAGCCTGACAATACAAAATATTGAAGACATGGAGCAACCAAAATTCTTTTTTTCATAAATTTAGATATAATTTACTCACCATACAATTTACCTAAAGAATACAATTAAATATAATAAGCCCTGACCCTAGCACGCTTTTTTCTTGGGAAGAAGCCAGTCGCAGAAAGGCATACACTTTATGATTCCACCGACATGAGTGTTGACATAAGCAAATACAGTGAGACAGAAAGTAGACTAGAGATTTACCTTCGGCCAGAGAGGAGGCAGGAGGGATGGCGGGCGGCAGCTCAGAGGTACATAGAGTAACGAAAATATTTTAAAACTGGGGGCAGGACTGGTCATGTAATATGTGGGCCATATAGAAAATGAAAATGTGGGATACCTTGTTCAAAAATTAGAAAGAGCCTTAAAACCAAGCCTAGGGGCCTTCGGGCGTGGAACCTTACGAGACAAGGGTTGCATGCAGTGAAGCCAGGCAGACGAGGAAAACAGCCTGTGCTCGGCCAGGAAACCCAGCTGGGTAGCGCAACTGTTCCTGTCCTGTCCGTGCCCAGCGGATGACACATGAGAGACTGCCACAGCTAGTTCAGGACTGACTGCCTGCCTGGTGTCTTGTTTTTCCTTTTCGCAGTGGGCATTTATGTATTATATGTATTATGTATTATATGTATTCTATGTATTATATGCAGCCTAGGTTAGAAAGGTAATTTCTGATCGCAGGTTTAACAGAATATTCCTTTGATTACCAAAGAACCAGCAGTAACTTCTATAGAATTGTGGGGTGAAACTATGCTCAACTATAGCAGAGTAAGTGATATGGTGTTAGCTACTGTTGATGTCCGGTTGTCTTAATGTAAAGTACTGTGTTGCCTATGGTGTCCTGTTCTGATCTGCTCTGTACTGCCCTCTTTTGTTTTACTCTCTTTAAAAAAAATTTAAAAAAATAAAAATAAATCAACAGTAAAAAAAAAAAAAAAGAATTGTGGGGTGTACAGTGCTTGCCTCGAATGTGAGAGACCCTGGTTTGGACCTCCAGGCCCACAAAAATCAACAAAAACTCCTTTAACTTTTTGCTCTCTGAAACTCTTCATTGAATTCCTTTCTAATAAATATATCAATACTTTATTGGTGATGAAATTTTGCTGCTAGACAACCGGGTGAATCTGGAAGCAGCTCCATAGCAGATCCTGGCACTTTAGTTACAAATTTTTGTTCCCTTTAAGAATAAGCTACTTTCTGAATATAATTATGCTTTTGCAGGTAACACTCATCTTTAGTTCAGTTGGTGAAGACATATCTATCACCTCTTAATCAGATATTCTTATCTGTCCTTGAGGAAGATAGGGATTTATAACTTTTCCCAATAAAACTGCAAAAGTTATAATTATATATATAATTATAATGTGAAAAAGAGTGTGGTTATATTGGGGTAGGAGTAAATTACGTTAATTACCTCCTGGTTACCAAGAGGATTTTGTTTGTTTGATTCTCAAAGAGTATTGCATTAATAAAAAAGTATTAAAATCCCAACCATGTTTTCACATCCACACCGTGATCAAATTTACAAGCCTCAGGGAAATAAAAGAATTGGTTATTTACATGTACCGACTTCCCATGATGAATGTCTGCAAACATGTGCTAATAAAGATAAAAATTAAAAAACAAATTAGTAGGCCAGGTCTGGAGACCGGTTGGGTTTTTCCCAAAAATCGCCTCTAGGGGGCATAGTATCTTTCCGGCTAAGCCAGGGCTGCGCTCTCCTTTTGCCTCCACGATTTTGCTGTGGCCCCGCCCACTCACGATCCCCGCCCCACTGTGAACCCGCCCCTTGTTGGCCCCACCCAGGACGGCCCCGCCCAGGCCCGGCGTTTTCTTCATCCATTTCCTCCAGCCCGTGTTTTCGCCCCACCTCTCTGCGCCGCTTAGCGGAAAAGCCGGTGTGGGCCGCTCTGGCCGCCCGGAGGACTCGTTCTCTGTGCGCGGCGCGGTGGGCGGGTCTGACGTGGCGGGGGGGAGGGTTCCGCTGCCGCCTCACTGCGCAGACGCGTCCTCGGTGCGATGGGGCCGCGAGCTATGCTGAGCCTCGCGTCCAGGTGAGCGAGCGGCGGCTGGGGCGGCTGGTCCGCGGCGGGGTCGTGGAGGGCGGTGGCGACTCCTGGCCTCGCGCCCGCCGCCGGCCCTGCCCAGCAGCCTCCCTTTCTGACACCGGAACCCTGCGCTTCGCTCCTGAGCCGCTTCCTTGCGGGACAGGCGGGGACACTTTGCAGAGCGCTTTACCTGCGTTCGTGGTGACTCGATTGTTTAGCTTTATCCGGAGTCTAAATCGCAGCACTCGGGAGGCCGAGGCAGGAGAATTGCCCTGTGTTCGAGGTCAGCCTGGAATGTAAAGCAAGACCCTGGCCCAGGACAAACAAAAACCCCCAAACCAAAACAGTGCCTTATTGTCACCCCCGTGTGGACGCGGAACGGTGGGGGGGCCGGGGAGACGCGCAGACTTTCCCTGTGTGAAAGCGCATTTCCCTGCAGCACGCAACCCATCCGATCCGAGGACCTAGGGCAGCGGGCTGGGGCCTGGACAGCCCTGTCCCTGTCGAGGACAGCAGCCAGCCAGGCCCCCTGGAAGGAGGCTACCCTTACTCCTTGGCAAGCTCCCTAGGCCTTACAGTTTGCTTGGCAGGAGGGTGGGAGTGTTTCTTTGGAGTAGTTACTGTTACCGAGGAGGCAGGAAAGTGTAAGTTGTGTAACACTGAATCCACCCACCTGATTCGCAGATGTTTGTTAGACACTGAAGAGTTGCATTTCTTGTTTTCTGAACATTTTGAAATCAGTTTCTGAGACTCTCTCTGCAAGCTCATGGAAGAAGATCCTTACCCACCATTATTGCTGCTTTTTAAAAACCGGTGTCGGGGTTGGAGATTTAGCTCAGCGGTTCAGATGTTTACCTGAGTAAGCACGAGGTTGCGAGTTTGATCCCTGGTACCAAAAAACAAAATTTCTAAAAAAACCAAAAAGTCAGCAAATACCGATTTTTTGGATAAGCAACTGGAAAGATATGTTTGTTAAAGTTAACTTATGTCCGTGGCGTGGCTCAGGCATGTAATCCCAGCATTGGAGGGCCAAGGCAGGAGAACCGCAAGTTGTGAGGCCCATCTGGGAAATTCAGGGAGACCTTGTCTCAAAATTTAAAAAAGGCTGGGAATGTAGCTCAGCATAAAGGTCCCGGATCCCATCTTCAGCACCACAAAATAAAAATGACAACAACAATGACAGAAACTGTCAGCCTGGCTTAATTCTGTCCCACAATTCAGGGTGCAGACTGACCAGGGAACCGGCTGGAGGTCTGGATCAGATTTTTTTTTTCCAGACCCAGCCCTGGAATGGGTATTACCTTAGCAAAAGGGACCAGAGGCCAAAGTCACCCAGGCTCCAGTGGCCCAGTGCCCACGTGGAGAAGGGTCAGATTGCCCTGAGGGCCATGGAAAGCAAGAAGGACTGATGCAGTGCTTAACACACTTGGGCCCAGGCTGCTTGAACCGTGGCCTCCTGTGGCCTCTACCTCCTGCCTCTCTCGATCTTGCTTCACTCTTTGCTGTTTATCTCATCCTCCAGTCGGTTCAATCCTTGGACGGCTTTTGTCCCCACGTCACTTCTCTGAACTGTGTCTCACCTGGTTTATCCTCACCTCTGGAGCTGGTTACACCCGTCCGAGTTCTCAGCTGTGCTTCGCCTGTACGTTTGTTTGCACACACGAGCAGCCTTTCATCCTGTCTTCTTATAGATTCTTAAATCGAAGTTCTCCACGCTCCCAAACCTCATTGCTTCCTGCTGAGTCAAGGTGATTCAACATTCTGCAAGGTATCACTGGTTAATTTGCAGAACTTAACTGACGGACTTACCTTCCCAGTCTGACTGGGCTGTGTCCACGAGGTCCACATTCTTCTGGCCAATGTTTTTGTCCGCGCTTCAGGAAATTCTCAGGAGTAGGCTCTGGCTCTTTGCTCTGCCTGGGTGTCAAGAATTGGACTTCAGTTACTTTGTAATCACAGCAATCCTTTGTCTTTTTCTAGATGCCGGGCAGTGCTGTTCTAGACACTTCTGGGACCGTGTACCTGTCTGAGTTACTAGGTGTCCCTGCTGTTCTGTGTGGAAGGCCTTGAAGACCGCTAGCACAGCAGGGAAGAAACAAGACTTGACCAAACTGATATTTAAATATCAGACCTGATAGTGTCTTAAAGGAAAAATACAGATAGGAGGGCCAGGTAGAGGGAGAGAGGAGCTCAATCTTCAGATTGCTCTTCAAGTTGCTAATGCAGTGGCAAGCAGAAACATGGAGACGACACCCAGGATTTGGAGGCAGATTTGATGAGCGCTGATTGGGATTTTTCCAAAATATCAGGCCCCAAAGGCCCAGGAGGGAGGTTTGTATGGAGTTGAAAGGGGAAGGACAGAGGCAGAGTGCTTGGCTCTCTTTGGTTCTTACAATATGAATCATAGTGACCAGCTATGCGTCACAGTGACCAGTCGTTTCTAAGAGACAGCAGCAACTGGAACTGCAACAGGAACTATAACCTGGCGACTGAGGCATACTGGCTGGGGGTGGCCTGTTCTGCTACAGTAGTAACACTCATTCTTTTTCTGTCTGCTCTGTACGTTTCAGTTCTTGTTGCCTCTTTTCTCTTTTACCTCTGCTTAGTTATTTCTTAGAGTCTCAGTGTTCGAGGCATATATATATATATATATAATCCCCCCTCCCTGTGCTAGAAGACAGGAAACATCGAGGCCAAGAAGCAGCATTTAGTGATGTGGGGTAGGTGACAGCGGTGACCAGAATAGGAAGGGGAGAACTTGGTCTAGAGGAGGCTGCTTAGCCTCAGCAGTTTAGAATTTGTTGCTATTATAGAATTTAGATTTAGGGTTTCAATAATGCCATTTTCCCCCTCAAAGACTGCATTTTTAGATGAAATCTCTTTAATTTTTTGAGACAAGGTCTTGCTATGTAGTCCAGATTGGACTTGAACTTGCTATCAGCCCTCCTGCCTCAGCCTCCTAAGTGCAGGGATTGCAGACTTGGGCCACTTGTCAAAAGTCTTTGTAGTTTTAAAACACTGTATTCCCAAAACAAAATAACAAAACATCATCCACTATTAAAGCCAACAGAACCCATTTGTAGACTTTCCAGTCCCTGGTTCTCACTTTCCCCACACTGTGGAGAGGTTCAGGGCCTCTGTGGTTGCACCGACCTTATGCGGCTTCCTGATGTGTTTCCAGGTCTGCTTTTCTTTGAGGATTCAGTTTTTTTCTTCTCTGTGTGTTTGTTGACTGCCTCTAATGTCTGTGAATTCAGATTAAGAATGGAATTCCTATCCCATCCCACAAACTAGCTAGTTCCCTTTCCAGGCCTCTGAGCTCCTGTGGCCTGGCCTCTGCTGACCTTTCTCTTGATCTGAGTCTGTCACTTTTCGCTCCAGGGCTCAGCTGTTCCAGGGTCTCCACCGCTGCCGCCCCCCTGCGGCTGGTGCCTGACGCTTCTCCTGGGACTTGATTTTCTGTCCGGTTCGCATCATGCCATGCTTACTTCCGGTGTAATAACATCTTTAAGCACAGTTTCCACCGTGTTGTTTTCTTGCTGAGTTTCATGCACAATTGTTTCTTTTTTTAAACAGTCTGTTGTGGTAGAAATTGCAGAAAGTTCCTAAACGGTCAAGTTCTCATCCTTCAGAGACCAGTTTCTCTAGTTCTGTGCACACTGAGAATCTGTCAAGTGGATCTCCGGGTCCAGCCCGCACGGTCTCTGCCGGGCAGAGGGTTCACTTTGCCAGGTCCCCCCACTCCGAAGAGGGGGGCGGTGGTGGGTGAAGCCAGGTCGCTGTTCCCACCCAGGTGACGTAAGCCAGGAAAGTGAGCGGTGACAGAGGTGTGCGAGCTCTCTTCCGCCCCAGCAGGTGGCAGTGTCGGGCACTGGAAGGGAAAGCAGAGCCCAGGGGTCAGAATTCGAGGCTGGGGCTCCCTGAGTTCCTGGACTGGACCCGAATTTGGGATTCTCTTGCTTCAGCCTGCTGGAGTGTTCACACTGCGGGAGGGCGCCGCCGTGCCTGTCTGAATGGCGACTATTTCTGTGCATTCAGCCGTCTGAAGTGGCGATACGGGCACGCCGCCGCTCCTCAGCTGATGGCCAGGTGCCCTTGACACGGACGGCCTCGCCGTGATTCCTCCGCGGTATCAGCTGCTGCGGCTGCTGATGGTGGCTGTGATGTTTCTCTGCATCTTAGATACAGCTTTTAAAACAAGAAACCTGCACCCCGGTGTATTTCTAGCTACGGTGTCATTCTGTGCCCCGTCACTATGGTTAGAGTCTCCAGGTTAGAGCTGTATCTTTTTGTGGACTTTTAAAAAGGTCTGAAGCATAAAGATGCAGTTTCATGAACTGTCACGAACCCAGCACCCCTGCCCCTGGCGCTTGGGTCGGGAAGCAGGATGACACCAGGGTCTGGGAGCCTGCGCCAGCCCCTTCCCCCGCCCCTCCCGTCTCGCTTGTTAGTTTGTTTTATGGAAATTTGCACTTGTGACAGACCTGAAGCTGAGTTTCATGAGCTTTGACACGTGTCATAGTGCTGTGACGGGCGTCTTCCTTGAGCTCCTTCCTGACTCCCCATCTTCCGCTGTACCGGCGGCTCTCACGACTGCTCACTTTTGCCAGCAAACACAACAGCGCTGGAAATGTCTTGTTTCATTGCTTGCTTTCTTTTTGTAATTTTGTTAGAACCTTTCCAGTAAGTTTTAAATAGTTCAAAATAAGTGTCAGTGATGTGTGTCGTTATGTATACAACTGTTCCATTTACCTTTTTCCAGTTTCTCCTTCATGTAAACAATTGTTATGAACATCTTGATAAATCAAACCTGGCAGATACTTGTGGGATTTTTAAATTCTTACTTTACATATATTTTACTGTAGGTTTATTTTTGTTCAAAAAGTTAGTGTCTCAAGACCTAAATAAAATCAGAAAACAGTACAATTAGGGCAATAGAATGTAGAGGACAGTGGGTTAGAATAATATGTGAACCATTGTTAGCTGGTTGTAAGCAAAGTTTTAAGAATTGCTTTCACAAAGAGCTACTGTACTCTTTAAAAGAGTAAAACATCGATTTAGTTTTAAAATCACATATACAGTCTTCCACAGTTCTAGTGAATACAGTGGTGCATAAAACAGCATATGCAGTACTTTTGCACAGAACTGTTGATGGAAAATCCATTAGATTATTTTGTTTTCATTTGTTACGAACCACACCTTATTCAAATAATTGTATTTTACCATGGTGTTTTAGCTAACTGGCTTTTGGCTATCCCATCCCAGTGCTTATTGATTTCGCCCTCTGGAAACTGGAAGTCTTTTAGTATTCATGTATCTGGTGATACGCTCTTCTTGCAAATGTACTAAAGCACAGAATAACTAAAAACAATACCTACCTCAAGAACTGAGAGGCAACTGATGATACAACATATAGTATAAATTCATAATTTGTTTTAAGTGGTGTCTGGTAGCCTCAGCCTCAGAAAACGAGTTGATGGCAACATGACAAGTAGCCAGCTCTTGTTTTAAACCAATTCACTTGTAAAAGGACCCTCCCTGCCATATTAAAGTCCCTGGATCTGTATTTCCGTATTGCTTACCAGCAAGGCAGTACTGGCTTATACATCTCACAGCAGTGTCTGGAAATGCCTATCTTACTACATCCTTACCTGGATTTAACAAAGTTCATTTAGATATTTTAAGAACGTTTTAGTTCACAGAAAAATTGAGGGGAAGATTTGGGCAGAAAACTTTTGACAAATGTGTAATGCCACATACCCATGATTACAGTGTCACATAGACTGGCCTTACTCCCCTGAGCAGACTTACGTCCACAAATTCATTACCTATGCCCCAGCCTCTGGCCACTCTACCAGTCTTTCTGTTGACTCCTCCTTTTTCCTTTTCCAGAATGTCCTACAGTATGAGTATGGAGTATGTTTGATTGATTTCTATTGCCTAGCTTGCAGACTAAAGTTTCTTCTGTGTATTCTTGTGGCATGACAGCTTATGTCTTTATGGCTGTCATATAGATGTACCAACATTGGTTTGTCCTTTACCCCTTGACAGACATCTTTATTCTACATTTTGGCAGTTATGAATGAAGCTAACAGAAAATTCATGTGCAGATTTTTTGATGTAAGTTTTATTTGTTAAAGTCTAGGAGTGGGATCGCTGGATCATGCGGTAAGATTGTATCTGGTTTTGTAAGAAACTGCAACCCTTTCAAGATGGCTGTGTTATTTCATTGTTGTACCTGTCAACAGTGAATGAGAATTAAATCTTTAGTTCTTTATTCAAGTAACTTTTAGAAGAGACTTAAACAAAAGGAGATAGAGTATTTGTAAACTGAGACGTGATCACCCAGGTTACCGTGCTGACTGTATTCTACATTTGTTTCAGGTTTAGTGCATTCAAAAGAACCAGCATCATCCTGCAACACTTGGTGAGTCCAGGCTTGGCTTTGCTGACTTTATTAGTTCGTTATATGTGACTTCAAACGCCACTGTCAGGGAAGGAGAGAAATACCGGAAAGCCAGGTCTGCATGACCCTGGTCCCTCATTGCTCTCATTTGGTGGCGCGAAGCCCAGATACCAAGCCTCACCAGAGGGGCTGGCGCGAGATGATGGTGAAGCATGTGGCAACGTCTTAATGCCCAGGTTAGAGAACCGGCTCTCTACTTAATCCGATGCATGTGAAGTGTCTGCCTTAGGGTGCTTAGAAATGAGGAGGCAATGTAAAAATACAGCATATTGCATGAATACACATGATTTTGTGCATTAGTAATTGTTGGCCCAGTGATACAACACAAAGCCCAAATGTCCTTAGTTAATCACATTGCAAGAAAGAAATCATTTTTATTCACTTTTGTATCCCTTGTAGAGCTTGCAAATACCTCGCACATGAAACTAACAAGCGAGCTGGGCGCAGTGGTGCACAGGTGCAAGCCCAGCCCTCTGGAGCCTGGGGCTGGAGGATCACAAGTCCAAGCCCAGCTGGGGTAACCTGGTGACTCAGTGACACCTGTCTCAGAATAAAAAATGGGCTGGGATTTAATCCCCAGTACCATTTCCCCACCTCCCCAAAAGAGTCAGCTATAACTAGGTTCTGTTCTAAGTCCTCAATGTATATTAGCTCAATTAATTATCATTTTGTGGGATGGATGCTACAGATGTCTTATCTGCAGTTCTAAACCCTCTAAACTGTTTTATTGTTATTTTTTGTTCATTTATGGTAAATGCATTCAGTGGCAAAATCTGAGCGTACTTGAAGCTCTTTTTGTTTTTTATTTTAATGTGAATATTCTGCTTTGGTACAGAAATGTAGAAACTTTTGATTATAATGCGCTGGTCCAGGCTGAGGAGCCTCCTAGCAAAAGCACGTGGAACAGTACTGGGGATTTCTGTGACTTTAGACCCAGTGGGACGGGAAGACTCAAGGCCACTGAGCAGAGGGAGACAGCTGGTTTCTCCCAGGGTGCTGAGCACCCCAAGTGGTCCTCCTGGGAGAGGGCTGTAGTGAGGGTCGCACTTCCTGGGTGCAGCCTAGTAGAGAGATGGAAATACACCCCTGGCCGCGGTATTCGTGGTATTCGAGTCAAGCTTATGAGCCAGGCTGATCTGAGAGAACAGTGTGACATTCCTGGGGAGCCTTCCCGTGCAGAGGGAGTAGAACCCCAATGGGAGGCTGATGCCCTGCACTTCTGCAGAGGCTGGTCCAGTCCTGTAGCCAGTAGACGAGCGGATCCTGCTGGCCGGGCCGTGTGTGTATTCATCTGTTGCTCAAGCACTAGTCAGAGCAAACCCAGAGCTCCAGCCCTGGGACCTCAAGAGGGTCCGGTTTCCTTCCCTCCGTGCCCTCTGGCCCGCGTTACCACCGTCCCCACTGCCCTGGACTGCATGTCCTTCCTTCCGTGTCTGAAACAGTGTGGATCCCCAGGCCGACTTGGACTCTAGTACTACAGACACGTTCGTGGAAAGTTCTTCTTCTCCCCTTTGCAATGGATTTTAAACTCCTGAGCAGCATTTTAGTTTCCTGTGGGAAAGCTCCTTTCTTCATATAATCAGGTTGGAGAGAGCTGAAGCCCATGTCTAATAACTTAGATGTTTTTAACTTACTGGGGACTCTGAACATTTTCAGATGGAATGACTTCAGAATTGAGCTTTGCAGTGTTTCCCTGATGGCCCTCAGAAGGATAGACTGTTGGGCAGAGATTCCACACGTCTATGTGCCCAGAGGTGTGTGAATAAAGCAGTGGGAATGGAAAGTACTTATAGGTTAGTCCCTGAAGAGGAGTCTGTGGTACTTAGTGATTGCCTCAAATTGCCAGCACAGATGGGTGAAGAGCAAATCAGAATCAAAGATAACACCGACCTTTTGAGTGTGGTTAAGTGCGAAGGTTGATACTGTCACCTGGTGCGAGGCAGAGCAGAGACCAGGCAGAGGAGGGCATGTGTGGCGCTGGACGTGGGAGGCGCTTGGGCCCGTCTCCGAGGCTGCAGTGCCCTGGAGCTGCTCCTGCCTCTGCAGCGGGCTGGGGAGGGAGAGGCTGGGCCCTGCAGAGGAGGATTCAGGCCAGCTGCTTGGACTAAGTGATCATCACAGCTGCGGAACGAGGGGCATCACAGAAGTCAAGAGAGTGGCGCAGATAAGGACTGGGGGGTTGTTACGTTATTGTCAGGAAGGCTCGTCTGAGGTTCAGATAAACAGCATTTATTAAATGCTTTTCTTTGATGATAAGAATTGTCTTGTGCTCTACGTACCATTTGTGTTATAATTTAATTGAATGGCATTCTTTGGTATTGGCTGGAAACTGATGAAAATTGAGGGGCAGAAAGAATAGACTGGTAAAGATGGGGAGAAGCACAGCACATCCAAGACCCTGTTCTGCTGAAGCGGGGAGCGGGGGAGGGCATTCCCCGGGTGTGACTTGCAGTTGCCCACTCGCTAGCCGGGGATGTTGCGTATGCTGAGTGAGGAGTCTTCAGACGGGTGCTCAGGTGTCCACAGTGAATAAATAACTTGTCCTAAGCTAGAGTTACAGCAGGACCCCCCCATGGGATGATGGGTTGCCTACTCAGTTGACTGCATGTTTGGGGGCTATCCCTTTGTATCAGGCGTTGGGTTTTCAATAGAGGGAAGGTTTACGTTTCAGTGTTGAAGATGTAAAGTGTTTTCCAACATGTGGTCTGTAAAGTGCAAGTCGGAAGAGGTACACCATGAGGGAGAGTTCTTTGATTCATGCAAAATGTTGCCTACTGTACTTGCAAGTTTGCATTGTGTATATTAAAGGAAAAAAAGTCTTACAGGAATATAACTTGTTCATATTGGTTTGAGTTTTTTCCCAAACTAATTTTATCATTGACCATTTTTCCTTTCCATATAACAGTGATTTTAAAAATTGTTTTTTTCAGTAGCAGTTGAACCCAGTACCTTGGCACTGAGCTACGCTCCCAGCCCCTTTTTAAAAATTTGTTTAAGGTAGGACCTTGCAGTCACTGAGCTACTCATGTGGGGCTCGAATTTGTTCTTCTGCTTCAGCCTTCCAGAGTTCTGGGATTAGAGGTATGAACTGTACCACAGCCTACTTACGTTTTTCGATAGTATGAATAATTGGCAAACACAAATTTATGTTTTTATGTATACATATACAGTGTAGACGTGTGTGTATATGTGTGTGTTAGGCAAGTGCTCCACTGCTGAGCAACATCTTCAGCATAAAAGATACTTTCTAAAAAGAGGCAGTTAGTCAGAGGTGGTGGTGCATACCTGTAATCCTAGCACTCAGGAGGTGGAGGCAGGATTGCCGCAAGTTTGAGACCAGCTCAGACTACAAAGTGCGTTCAAGGCCAGCCTGAAATGTATAATGAAACTCTGTCTCAAAAAGATGAAAAAACAAACACCCAAAAGGTATTTAAGTATTCCAATATTTGTTTTGCTTGTGGTAGAAATTTTGAGAAATACAGAAAATCACAAAGAAAGTGACCCCAGATCACTGTTAACAATTTGATGTGTATGTGGCCACTCTTTTTAACAGACTGTAATACATATTTTGCTAGATTTTGGCTTATTTCTTGAGGATAAAGTATTTTTTTTAAAATGAGCGTTTTAAAGATTCTTCATCCATTTTACTAAGTCGTTTTCTGTTTTTTGCCTTCCCTTGTAAACACTTTAATTTTAAGTTATTTTTGTTTAATTTTTAATTATGTGAGCACTGTAATTGTGTAGTTCCTTGTATGTTGGATTAAATCTGTATTTAGATTGACTCTCCTTTAGCTAGTGAGTAAACTTAAGTATTTAATTGGCATTACAGAAAATGAAATTAAACACTTGGAAGTCTGATTTTTTTTTGTGATTCTTATAGTTTTATTTCACTGCAAGTTCTTTACTATGCATAGAATAAGAAAACTAAAAATATAATTTTCCAGTCATGTAACTTGGTGTGCTGGAAGCCTAATCTATTGCTCTTTTTAAAAAATAGCTTAAAATTTTGTTTTTAATAGGTAAAAAGTATGCAAAAAATTCAAAAGAGGTATCCAACCTATCTTTTTAGATGTTCAGTTTCCTTTCCTGGAAGCAAACATTTTGGCAATTTCTGAGTACCTACCTAGAGCTCTGTTCCGTATCTAAATTTGTGTCCATAGCGTGGAGGGCAGCATTAAAGCCGCCTGCCCCAGACTGTTCTGTGACAGGGTGTGGAGAACTTGGTGCTGCTGACACGCAATAATGTGCATATTTATGGGGTGCAGGGCTGATAGCAATATGTTAATGCAGTGTTTCGTGTGTAATGATCTGGGCTGGACACTTGGCGCATTTATCACCTCAGACATACCGCATTTGTGTGTATTGGGAATGTTTGAAATCCTGTCAGCTGTTTGCAAGAACTGGTTGCTATCAGCCGCGGTTGTCCTGCCGCACAGGGAAGCGTTGGGAGTTCCTCCTCCCGTCCGGCCGAGCTCCCGGCCCATGCTGTTTGCAGGCTCTGTAGCGAGCATTGTTTGACCACAGGCCAGCGGGTTCCTCACTGATCCACATGCTGGCCATTTGCATCATTTGCAGCGTCTCTCCTGTCTTTCTCTCTCTTTTTTTTTTCCTCTTGGCAGTGCTGGGACTTGAACCCAGAGCTTTGTGAATGCTAACCAGTGCTCTGTCACTCAGGTCCACCCTCAGCCCTTTTTGAGGTTTCCAGTTTTGGTTTTTTGGCACTAGGGACTGAACCTTGGGCCTCACTTCACACAGGCCGAGCATACGCTGTGCTAGGAGCCCCATCTCCAGCTCACTGGCTGCCTCTCACCATCACAAAGGACCTTGCACCGACAGCCTTACATGTATTTCATTAGGCCCAATAGTAAGTTTAGGCTGTGGGTTGAATTTATGAAATAGCCTTTACTGTGTCAGAGTGTGTGCATTTGAAAGTGTATTGTCAGGTGGTTTTTCCTGGGCTCTAGGATAGTTTCAGCTTCCACAGGATGTGCTTCCTCCCTCTCTGGACATCACAAGATGCAGGAGACTGAGCCTGCTCGCAATGCCTATAAGTGTCCCCAAACAAGGACACAAAACACAGGCACAGAATTAGCTTCAAAAGAGGGACCGGACAGCCCGGAACACTGGTCTGGGGCCTGAGAAGTCCTCCTTCCAGGCTCTGGGCATCACCGCCAAAGTCTCCAGGGGCGCCATTGCAATCCTGGGTTGATTCAGACTGCAGACGGAGTGGGAGCCAGCGAGGCCCCCTCCGGGACATGTTGAACATCTCCCCCTTCTCCTTCGGGCTAATGGGTCAGCAAGCGTTTGACAGTGGCAGCATCTACAACCCCAGAGCGCTTGACACTGCAGAGCAAACTCTGCATTCTTGCTTTCCAGAAGGCATCCGCAGTGGCCAGTGTGGTCTGCAGATCTGTCACCCAGCTGTTGCATCAGTGCCCTGTTGTACCAGCAGAGGGCAGAGCGGGTCCTGGCTTCGTCTGTGGGGGCTGATTACTCCTTCCCACTGGCTGAAAAGGTCAAGGCTTTCTCGGCTGATCCATCCGCGTCTGTGGCTGCTGCCTCTGTCGCTGCAGCCCCCACTGCTGTTCCTGCTGCTGCAGCCGCCCCAGCCAAGGTTGAAACCAAGAGTCAGATGAGGACATGGGATTTAGTCTCTTTGATCACCAAAAGGCAAACTGCTCAGCCTGCCTGATTGGCAAAGCAAGGAATAAACTTAAAAAAAAGAGAGAGGGGCTGGGGGCTCTTGGCTTTGGCTCACCTCACTTTTAACTCGTCCGATTCAGGAACCAGCAGTTAGGGCAGAGGAAGATTCAGCTGCCTCCTGTTACCCACAGACTGGCCCAGGCCCTGGCCAGCCTCTCAGCCAGCCCGCGCATTTCTGAGAGCACAGCTCGCTGTTTTCTCCTTTGTGCTCACAGGGAGGGTCAGTTAGGCCTCCATCCTCACCATCTGGTCTCCTGCAAGAGGGTGTTAAACCCGTGCTCCTCACAGGTGGTGCGAGTCAGGACTGCACGGTTCCATGAACTGGCAGGTGTGGGGGTAGAGAACACTGTGTGAGGCCAGCTGTGTCATACACTCTGGTTTCACTTCAGACTGTAAATCTTTCCTTTCGCTAACTCTGTAACATATAGATCCGAAATTTAAACATCTGGCCCTCACCTGCGTAGTTTGCTTTCCTTCGCATCATTCATGCTTCAGCCCTCGTTCTACTCCTGCTACTCCTCCTGCTGCTGCTTCTCTACCAGCTGCAACCCCGGCCCTATTTGATGTCCTAACATTTGCAGATTTTCATTGCCAAAGGCTCAGCGTGCGTTGTCTCTTCCAGGGAGAGGCGTCACCTTCCTTTTTTCATTTTGTGTATTAAAGCCTTGCCCAGAGACTTCCTGTGCTTTCAGGTTATCCATAGCTATTATTATTTGTCCTAGTTTGTCATATTTGTTTGGAATTACTTGCTCTCTCTTATTCGTCTTTGCTTTCCTAGCACTGAGCATGGAGCTTGAAATACAGTAATAGATGGAAAGATTTAAGAGTATTTCATAGACTAGGGAATTCTAGGACAAGGCTATATGCTAAATCAGTTGATTCACTTCACTTAGATGTAGAATATTAAAAGTTGAGGAAGTGTGTAGTTTACTTTGGAATTTGTCCATCTGCAGAGTCTGACTTTAGAAACCTTCGTCAGATGTACGTAAGTTTCCATTCCTGTCCTTATTACCGTGAAAATTTCACATTTGATGTGGGGTTGTGACAAGAGCAGTGACTGTCCCCTGTTCCTGCAGAGCACGGCGAGGCACGTGGAGGCAGCCGGAGATGTCCTGCTGGAGAGGAAGGGCTGCGCGGGCGTGGTCACCCTGAACAGACCCAAGTCTCTCAACACGCTGACTCTTCCGATGATACGGCAGATTTACCCACAGATACAGGTTGGTCGTTTTCTGCAAGGCTCTGTGCACATCCTTTCTGATGAAGTATCGTAACAGCACTTGGCTGTCACGTAGGCCCAGGGTCCCCGAGCACTCAGCTCTGCCTGGACACAGCAAGTTTGTTTGCTGCCCCTTCCATGTCTGCACAGCTGACGTCTCACAGGTTTCTCTCTGTGCTCTGTGACTCTTCAGTCAGTCACCAGTGGTCAGCTCTGCCCCTTGGAGCTGAGTGGATGGATCCAGCCTGCTTCCGTGACAGCCTTTTGCTAGGAAGACAGCTTCCCCCCCTAGTTCGGAAGTTAATTAAGCCCAGGGCCTTTGCACTGAGCTACCTCCCTAACCCCTTTCATTTTTTCTTTTCTGTTTTTTTTTTGAGACAGAGTTTCACTAAGTTCAGGCTGGGCTTGAACTAACCCTAAGTCCTGCCTTCAGAGTGCTGGAATTAACATGCACACATCACGGGGCCCATCTTGAAGAGAAACTGTGAGGTGTACTTTTTCTTATAAACTTCTGAGTGAGTTGTATGAGGCAGTAGAAAAATGTAGGATTTAAAGTCAGGGTACTTGTGTTTGAAACTCAGAGCCAAACTTCCTGCCTAGTTGGGAGAAGTGAATCTCCTCAGGGGTCCCTTTCCAGAGCTGTGAGTGAGGGTGACGATCTTTAGTCGTGTGGTTATAAAAGCGAGGTGGTGTTTGGGAGCCTAATGCAGCCCACCATGTAGATGTTGCCCAAATACAAGTCCTCACCTGACCTCTGCTCCTAAATTCTTGATGAGTCTTTTCCATTCTGTTCAGGACTCCTTTAGTTCTGTCCTAAATTGTGACACACAGGGATAAGTCAGCTCCAGCAGATTAGGGTTAGACTAGAAGAAAGTAGAAACTCCGATGCTGCAATAACATTTTTGTAACTGTTGTTCAGTCTTGCGTTATTCTTTTGAGAGTCACCTTTCTGGCTACATTTCTTTGTGTATTTATGTTTTTATTCTCCAAGAACAGCATTTATAGAAGCCCTGTTATGTTTCCTAAGTTTTCATCTGAACTATTGTTCTTAGTCTGTTGGATTTTATTGGCTTTTGGGTCTTCTTTCATCCATCTTTATTATTTTTTTCTTTTCGGTGTTTGGGGTCAAGCCCAAGGCCTCACACAAGCTAAGAAAGTGAGCGCTGTACCACCGAGCACCCCACCCCTCATTCTGCCTGCTTATGAATGGCATTTACCAATCCCACATCATTTGCTTGTTTAATCAGTATCATAAATGGTTTCATTCTGATGCTTCCAGGCTTTTCAGAGCCCTGTATCACGGTGGGAAAGTTACTGCTCTTTTTGCCAGTGCTACTTGGGGTTGATCTGTTCACCAGATTTACAAGTGTATGTAGCATAGCATGAGTAAACTGCTGTTCATCTTGGTCTCAGAGTTATGGCAGATATTTCAGATGTTGTCATGAAATTGGGATTATAAAATCTGCTCATCTAGCAGCATTGCTAGATTAGCCTCTACTTTATCTCTGAAAAGAAAATGAACTTCATTCCATGACTGGAAGGAATGGAATCCATTCCTCTGTATGCTGTTTAGAAGGAGGTAGATAGGTACCAGGCAGATGTGTAAGTGTGTGTGTATTTGTGCGTATGGGTACGACTTCATTGAGTTTGTATTTACCACATGCTTATACCACCTTCTTTTACATTTTGATAGAAGTGGGAACAAGATCCTGAAACTTGCCTGATCCTTATAAAGGGAACTGGAGGAAAGGCTTTCTGTGCCGGGGGTGATGTCAGAGGTAACCCTGCCCCATCTAATTGTTTTTCCTCCACTAGAACTGATAAGGTGTTGGCCAGTTTTAAAGGTGATTTGTAATTTGCTTTATTTTTTAGAATTTTTTGTTACTTTAGAAAAATTTAGGACTTAATTAGAAAATGAAAATAGATTTTGTTTTTCTTTACTACACATGAACTCTTCTAAAATTTAGATATTTCTCTGTGAGTCATCCTAAACAAAATGTCCAGTTATGGTGCCTGGATCCACTTTGAATTTTAGAATAAATGACCCTAAGGTATTTGTCTTGGTTACTTTTCTCTCATTAATGGACAAAATACTCAACACCCAAAATGAAGGAAGGAAAGGTTTAGCTCACGGTTTGTGGAAGTTTCAGTCCATAATCAGCTGATTCCAATTCCGCATGTCACTGGGGCAACACTTCAAGCAAAAGTAACCAGAATAAAAGGCAGGGGCAGAGCAGGCCTCTTTTCCTCCCTTATATTGTATGCAGGCCACCCTACCATCTCCAGGACAGATGTGATGCTCACAAAATGTGCCCTCTTCTTGCACAGGATGAGGATATTTACAAAGTAAGGATCCTGGCTTCCTGCTGAGTCTCTTAGTTACACTTCTAAACTTCTCCTCAAGTTGACACAATATATCAGTCATAACAACCAGCTCCTAATAACATAACCTAGCAGTATGGGCATGTTGAGTAGTTTGCTGTTTTATAGTGTAATTTGGTCATATTTTTCTATAGTTTTTCACATGCTTTCCAGCTATTCATGACCCAGAGGAAGTGCTGTCTACATGGTCCTCCCACACCTACTTTAGATGCCAATTGCAAGCCCCAGGTTGTGTGACCAGGGCTGTGACCCACTGGGGTTAACATTGATTCCCACAATTCACTCCTTGGATTCAGTTAACTTGCTGGACCATCTCACAGGGCTCGGGGAACCCTTGCACTTAGTGCTTTATTGTAGAGGACACAGACAGAGATGGGTGTGGCAGGGTGTGGGGAGAAAGCATGGAGCCATGTGCCCGCTTTGGAAATGCCGTGTGTGTGGCTCCTGGTGGGTTTCCATGTGGAGCTCACCGCGTGGCACGGTAGAAGCGTGTGACAAATGCAATGGGCCAAAAGCGTCCCGTGGGCCGAGTAGGGAGATGTGGGGTGGCCTGTCCATGCAGCTGCAGCTGCAGCTGCCTCTCTGCAGATCTCTTCCTCCTCGGTCCGGGCGAGACTTCTCCCGTGAGCATCCCATCATCTGCCCTCACACAAGAGGAGTCAGGAAACAGGTTCGTGAGTGGCCAGCTCCCCGCCCGGAGGGCAGCGAAGGAGCGCGGTGTATGGCCTGCTTTGAGGAAAGGAGGTTTAGTGGCAGAGCCAAGAGCTGTGGATGAAAATAAAATCAGCCAAGCAAACCAAACCGTAATAGCTCAGTAAATAAAATAGGTTTGTCTTGAAGCTTTGACGCTGGACTGTGGATCTCTTAGTACCTCTGAGGCATAGGAAGCTTCAAAACTTTAACAGGCAGTTTTAGAGTCCTTCCTTCCTCCAGTATGAACATGGTAGTTTTAATTCATCTGACCATCGTGATTAGAAAATACCTTTCTGATTTGTGATTACTCCTTTCCTTTCTTCTGTAGTAATCTCAGAAGCTGCAAAGGCAAAACAGGAGCTGTCCCGAATTTTCTTCAGAGAAGAATATGCACTGAACAATGCCATTGGTACGTGTGCTCTGAGAGCTTGGAAATGGGATCCAGAGACGAGGTGGACGGCATGTAGTATGATTGAAGATACAGCCAGTAGGTGTGCTGTGCGTGTGTACACACGCGTGTGACACTTGGGATTGAATCTATGGCTTAAGCTACGTCCCCAGACTTTTTTTTTTTTTTTTTTTTTTTAAATAAGATTTTGCTGAGTTACTAAGTTGCCCACATTGGGCTCAAACTTATGATCCTCCTGCCTCAGCCTCCTGGAGTGCTGGAGTTACAGATGTGCCATTACGCTGGACTCCAGTAGGCATTTTTATTTATGTGCTTGGCATAAATAAAGCTGATGAGAATGCTCTGGCTGCTTATTCCAGAGCAATTACACTTCAATATTTTTAGGCTATGCCTAATATTTCTCATAACATCTATGAGAGTATGGATTCCCGATGAGTCAGTTAGCTTTCCTGGTTAACAGAAAAGTGGAGTTCCTGATTGCTGTGTAAAATAAAATATCATTTCTTAATTTTTGAGGAACTCTGGGGTCAAATTTTCTCTATAGTAAGGATTTAGCTTTTTATGGAAGCAAAGAAATATTTTATCAATTGTGTTTTCAAAAGTTAAATTACTGTGTACCCACCAGTCTAGGAAAACAAGATAACTTGATTTGTTTTGGCTTGATGTTGTAAAATTTGAAGGAAGTATAATACGAGTTTTAAAATTATGGCTCAGCCATTTTGTGATTTTTTTTTCCATAATCCCTTTAATATATTATATCCAGCATACCATGTCCAGTGCAGCTCTCAAAGTTCCTGGGGTGAAGGACGGTGAAAAGATGGAGAAATAAAGATCAGAGTCAGAATACAGGAAGCAGAGGTCAGGTGGAGTCTGCTCTTCTGCGGGGAGGAGGAGGACTGCAGCGCGTTTATTTATACACTCAGCAGGTTGATGTCACGTGACACCCCTCTGCCTAGCACAGTTAGCATGGCAGCGTCTAGGAGCTTTGAGTTCTCCTAGCTGGAGCAGCTTCTGCACATGGCTCACTTCTCAGGGTTGGCCTCCATCTCCAGCTTCAGCTGCTCGTCACACCAGCAGCCTTGCTGAAACTTATTGTTAACCCTAATGGTATTTCCATGGGGGGTTTCTTGGCTTTTCCGCATAGGCAGTTCTATCATTGCCATGCAATTTTTTTCATATCTTTCCAATCCCTCTATCTGTGAGTTTTCTTATTATAGTTTAGCTAGAACTTCGGTTACAAGATTGAACTTGTGTCATTCAGAAAGGTTTTACAAGTTCACAATTAGGTATAAATCTCTTTATAAGGGAGATTTGTATCAATCTCCTTATATTAGATTAAGGACATTATCTGTATTCCAGCTTTATTAAGGGCGTTTTCTTTGTTTCAGTTTTAATAGTGATGGTTACCTAGTGCTTGAACATTCACTGTCTCAGACTGTCTCTTTCCCAGGCAGAGGGCTGCTATTATTGAGTTCCTGCATCAGTACATGAAGCTTTTCTAGTCTTGTTTTATAAATGCAACAGCTCCTCCTAACTTGAGGCTTTATGCAGTTAGCCGATAGGGTAGTTCCTAATCTTTGTAGATTCCACTCAGGTACAGACTTTGGTTTCCTATGTGTTTCTGGCACCAGGAGATTTCCTGTAGTTGACTTTGAAATTGGATATAAATTTAGAATTAGTTTTTCTGTAATTCTTATGGTTTTGGAGTAGGAGAGGAAAAGGGAGTATTTCCTACATTAGCCCAGGGAACCAAATTGAATCAATATCTGTCAGTTCTTTAAATCCAAAATTCCAAATATCAAACTTACCTGTAACTTTATTTGGATTCACTATACTAGCAGTGTCCTGCCCTGATGCAAATATTTTGTATGTGTGCTATTCAGTGAGCCAGTGGCCACATGCAGCTGCCGAGCATGTAAAAATGTGGCAAATGTGACCAAAAGGCTGAGTTTTAAATTTGACTTAATTGTAACTAATATCTAAAAAGTTATAGATGACCTGTGGCTGCTATTTCTGTGCAGGTTTATAGTAAATAAAGAGCAAGCAGCTTGGAAAGAGAATTTGGTAAGATGTTAACATACAGAGAGTTCTTGGGGTGTAATTTGTGTGTGTGTCGTAATGACGCGATAAGACATCAGACAGCTTTTGGCTTTGTGTGCTGAATCAGTTAGTGTCTAATAGTTTATATTTGAAATATGCATATCTATTGGGTTTTTGTTTTTTTGCATATCTGTTGTTGAAGTGGGGTCTGTGTCTGTATTTCTGTCTCAACCAATATTTCTTTCCGTAATTTCTAGGGAACCTCAGGTCGAAATCAAGGGTAGTTCTGAGAAGTCCTTGTGAATGTGAAATTCAAGCTGGGCTTGGGTGGCTTGTTAGATAACTGGGAATACTTTCAGAATTGCTCAGTGGATGAAAACTATGCAGTTTTCTACTGGCCTTTGGAGGGAGGTAAACTGGCAATGAACTATGATAGAATTGCTGCGATTTATATTTTTATGTTCTAGCCAACCGCCCCTCTCAGAGGAAAAATAACAAAGGAAAAGGAAGACAGTAAAATCTCATAGCAGAACTGTTAAGCTGAAAAGGATAGCTGAGGGCATATCTTAAATCTCATTTTATAAATGAAGCAACCTTTAGGTATATATACGATACAACTTTTTCTGATATGCATGTATATCAAAAATAACTTACCTGTGTATATGTATCCTTTAATGCCTGATTGAATTACTAATTAATTTAATGATTAAGCTAAGACTAGTACCTGGCTCTTCTAACTCATAGGCCATGTTTTTTCTTTTTTCTTTTTTTTGGTGCTAAGGATCAAACTCATGACCTCACGCTTGCCAGGCAGGGGCTTGTGTCGCTGAGCTAAAGCCCCAGCCCTTGTTTTTTCTTGTATTGAATGCTTTATTTTGCCATATGCACCGAGAACCTTTGTTTTAGAGAAACCAAATGTGCTCCTTAAAATACAAGTGTGTACATAAACATTGGCAGCAGAAGTTAGTATGTCCCTAGAGTTATGTGAGACTTAGATTTGTTTCAGATTAAAGGCTGATTACATGTCCCTAGAGTTATATAAGACTTAGATTTATTGCAAATCAAAGGTTGAATTATTAAATAATAATGAATAATTAGTATTATATATGGATCAGTATTTAAAAGCTTAAGTTTTTCATGAGTCATACAACGATTCTCTTTGATATTTCTTACAAAAGTTTCCTAGGAAAAGTAGCCCATATAATGTGATTTTTAGAAAATGTGACTATATTGTAAACATTGCAGTTATAATTGCAGTTCTGCTTGTTTTAGCTTTGTGCCGGAAACCGTATGTTGCACTTATTGATGGAATCACAATGGGTGGGGTAAGTAGACTTTTCAGTCTCTTCATTGATATACACGAGCTGTATTAAGAGTAAGTTAATAATTATTAAATGAAGTGAGACGATGAGTGTAATACAGTAGAATTCACTGACACATTATCATGTGTGGACTGGATTTGGTATCCTGTTGGATTTGCTTTTTGTTCTAGCGCTTTGAGACTCTCAACCCAATGAACACTGTATATTTTTAATTATGTTAGATGCTGTTTTAACTTTGAAATTAGCAAGCTTTCTTAAGCCGTAGAGACTGAGTGCAGTTTTTGCTTATATAGACTTCTGTCTATTTACAAATTAAGTGCTTTCCTACAGTAGCTTTGGAAGAGAAACTCAAATATTCAGGCTCTTTCTTGGACTCCTTAGTGAAGTGGTAGTGAGCTGTGTTATGTCCACTTAGTGGAAGTACTTGCGATCTTTCTGAAATCTCTAAAACTGCATTCCTGCTGGACAACATGTATCTTACCTCTGTGCTACTATAAATAAGTCTGAAACGTAACAGGCCCTGAAGAACCTGATAGGGAGTTAAAGAAAACATAAACTACAGCAGTGGAAAATGGCTCAGCCCTGACCATCACAGAAGCCTTCGAGGAAGCGTGAGGCCACTGCAGAAATGCAGCTGCACAGAGACTGAGGTGAGCTGAACCAAGCCTGGAAGGATAGTGCAAGGGAGAAAAAGGACACTTCTCACGCCCCGCAGGGCCGTGGCTGACAGCCCTGGGACGGAAGAAAAGTGCGCAAATCTGTGTAGTGACACAGAGGCTTCCGAAGTGCGCACCTGAAGACCCAGGGGAGACTTTATGCTCAGGTCCAGCGGGTGCCTGCCCACCCTCAGGAAGCGAGGAGCACGTCAGATGTGTAATGGACAGCTGAGTCTAGCGAGCTCAGGGGTGGGAGGATAATTTAATCACTAGTGTTATGGGTAGTGCGTCACGTCCTGGGACTGGGGATCACCTGGGGAATGAATGTAGACAGGCCAAGTGCACTTGAGAGATGGCATCGCGTAAAATAGTGTGAGTTTAAGGGGATTGCAAGTAGCCTGTCCTTTGACACAAGACAGGAAAATGAGAAGTCTGCCACAGGGTTCTCCCTGGCAGAGGTGTTGCTGCAGGGTTCTACATCTTTCTTCAACATGGACTCCCATTTATAGTCCTAGGATTTATGCCATGACTCGCAGCTCTCTTTGGCTTCTCTCAAGCCTGTTTCTCTGTCTTTGGCTCCTCCTAGGCCTGTTTCTGTCTCTGGCTCTCATGAACTTGTTTTTGGCCCTAGAGAGCCTGTTTTTCAATGCCCCAAGTTTAACACTGATGATGTCAATATCAATATCAGTTTGCTCCAGTGATCAATATTGACCACTACCAATGCACTTCTGTCCCTAGCTGCGTGGAAATGAGAGTGTCCCCTGACCCACTATATCTTCTTACCCCGGGGGTCCATGTTCACTTGCCCATATGATGCGACCCACACAGCTCCAGATGTTTTTTGGGGATAAGGATGGTGGGAGGATGAGAAAGAGATGAAAGCTGGGGTCAGGTGGAGCCCTATTCTCAAGATGGGAGGAAAGGAAATGCTCCCTCTCCGCAGGGGCGTTTATACATTTTAGCAACGTAAAGTCACAGTGGCACCCTGTTGTCCTAGCAGCTCACTGTTGAGAGGTCTTAGGGCTGGGTGTTCTCTGGGCTGAAGCAGCTTCTTCACGCAGCTGCCCGGGGCGCTCTTTGTTCTTGGGCTGGTCATGCCCCAGCCCTGCATGTGTGGTCAGTTTTCACCTTCGGTGACTTCCAGCAGATCTCCAAGTCATGTGGCTTGAATATTCCCAAGCTCTATCTTTATGAAAGACTATTCAGTGAGCTCTTAATGACATCTGTGTTCATAGTCTCTTTTCCTGAAAGTTTTTTATTAAAATCCCAAGGACTTTTATTTCATTCATTGTTTTATCAGCTGAGGCTAAAACAAAATAGAAAAGTGAGCTAGGGAATACAGGATCTATAGTTTGTACATTGAGAGCCCATGGGGCTTTAACTTTTTTTCTCTGTGGAGTTCAGTGCAAGAAGTTGCTCTGTTGCTTTGGAAGTGAATGCAGTTTCCTGCAGATGTGCTGGGGATGAGCAGTCCAGGAGAAGAGTGTTAGGGGAAGTCACAGAACAGCAGTGTAGTAAATATGTACTGGAAGCCAAAGGAGGAGAGGGGCTTATGCTGTGTGAAGCTGCAGCATGGATGTAGGTTGGTTCTAATTGAAAATTTGGTGAAAAAAATATTTTTTTAAATTGAAAAGAACAGAAACTCGGAGAGATCCACCAAAGAGAACAGGGAAGGTAGCCAGGCACAGGGCTCCAAAGGGAATCCAAAGACAAAAACCACCTGCCTCAGCGCCTGGCGAGGCGGCCTGCGGGCGTGGGCTTCCGGCCTACTCCAGTCGTGTGTTTGCCTGTTTCTCTCCCTTGGCTGTCTCTGCTCCTCTGCGTGTTTGTTTTGTTCTCTGTCCTATGAGCTGCAGCCTTCTCAGGTTTTTGGTGGCCGCCCCAGCTTTTGCATGGCTGCATGTCTTCAACTCAAATTTCAGATGACCTTTAAACTTCATTGCCTGTCATCACCCAGTGGCCGCCCACTGTGTTTTAGTTTAAATAGCTAAATATAGGAACTTTGCCTAACTCCCCCCAATCCCTGCACCTCCAGATTCTGGTTTGTCTCAGTCGGCTGCCCTGGGGCCGTTGCCATCCACCCTGAAGGTCCCTCTGCAGAGAAATTCCGCTGGAGGGAAGGCAGCGGTTGGCAGGTGGTGGCCGTCTGTGGTACATCTTCCTCACTTTAACATACGAGCCATTGAAATTGTACAAGCTTACAGTTTGGAGGAATAGCATGAAATCTGGGGCTGGCGACATGGACAAGGAAGCTGACGTGAGATAGGTGACTGGGCCAGGTTATGTGGAGTCTTGCAGGCCATGGAGTGGAGCTTGGAAAGCAAAAGCAAAGCGAGAGAAAATGTGTGTGTGTGTGTGTGTGTGTGTGTGTGTGTGTGTCTGTGTCACACTCCATTCCATGCAGTGTAGTATAATGTAACAGGATCGTCACATCACATCAGGCAAATTTCCACATTCATTTAAATATAAGAGATAGAGAGGGGAAATCTGAGGGCTGCTTACCAAGTGATAAAAGCTGTGTGTCTCTGGGGAGAGTGACAAGGCGAAGGGTTGAGAGTTGTGGGCAGATTTCACGTTTCGGTGTGAATGTTAATGAGGAGTACAGTCACGGGCTGCTTCTGGAATTCTGAGTTAACTGAAAGAGGAGGGCAGTGACCAGAGGAGGGAGCACTGAGAAGGGGCTTGCTGTTTCCTGGGGCTCAGTAGAAACTCACTGTTGAACCCTCTCTTTTAAAGTTCTCGTGCCATGTTTCCAAACAGTTATAAACTTTCAGTTATGGTGTGATAAACTAACAGTAAAGAGTAGGAATTATAAAATACAGGAAACTATTGATATATAGGTGTGCTATTTTTATAAGAAGTGTACGATTTCACTGTGGTATATACAATCTAATTTGGGTTAATATTGTCAATTTAGAGTGTCCTAATATAGTCGCTGTAATATAAATATACCTGCCTACACAGGGTGGATGTAATGTCATGGATATAATGTATAGTGTGTACAGAAAAGGATGTGGTAGTGACTAAAGGATCTTATTCATTTCTAAGTTTATGGATATGAACTATTAAATTTTAAGTTTAGCACCCAGTACATAAAGTTTATAATAGATTGCATATATTTCTAAGTATTCATGAAATGCTTAAAAGTTTTAAGCAACTGTATGTGAAAACTTTTGGCAAAGTTGAAGAAATTTTCATGAAAAATGAAAAGAATCAGAAACGGAAGCCTTTCTGTTTAGCTGCCACGTAACTCTTCTGGAGGGTCTGACATTGTTTCGGAGACTTTGTTTAATTAACGTAACTGTGGTTTCAAAGACCGTACACTGGTTAAGAAGGATCAATAATGAACTAAAAGGGTGATTTCCGCTTATTGTGGAAAACAAGCTATAATGACCACAGCAATGGACAGAGCTTGGATTTTTGTTGTCTTAGCATGCTCTTACTGCAGACATGTGCAGCATTCAAAACCTGCCTTCTGCAGTGGCATTCAGCAGGTTTGAGAGATCTTTGAGTAATAAATTTTTAAGTTTTATAATTGGCCTCATTAAATGTTGTATCTAAGAATGACATGGCTGATGTTATTGATGAAATGTGTAGGTAAATAAAGTGTGATAAATTTTCTTTTCATAACTACCGGAATTTGCTAGGATAAATCAATTGTGCTTTTTTGATTATTGGTATCACTAACAAGCAGCACTCCGTGATTCTTGGAAGAATCAGTATTTTATGCTGCGTCTCTTTTGAAATGAGAGGGATTGAGAAGGAGACCCTGAAGCCAAATACTGACAGAAACCTCTTGGTTAAATCAATTACGAATATCAGGAATTTGCTTATATTTCATCTGAAATTGTATGCATTGGGCTTCCTGAAATTGTACAATCTGAAATTGTATGCATTGGACCTATACCCTGAATCAAATCTCCACAGAGTATAAAGGTTATTTAACTGATTTATAATAGTTATATGTTTATGCTTTTAAATTTTGCAGTATTTTAAAACCATAATGTTTTCCTCATTTCCTTAGGGAGTTGGTGTCTCAGTTCATGGACAATTCCGAGTGGCTACTGAAAAGTCTCTTTTTGCAATGCCAGAAACAGGAATAGGTAAATAAACCCGAAATTCTTCATACTTTTAGAATCACCTTTCTTTAATACATTTCAGGTTGTACTGTTACTGAATGAATCAGATACTATATAGAATTGTAGATTTTTTTATTAGTACGTGTTTCCAGCATGTGCATTTCACAGTCATCTTGGGGCATGTGCATAATGCAGCTTGCTTCCTGCTTTTAAATCTCTTTCCCCACCTCTCCCTCTCCCTTCCTCCCTCATCTAATTTCCCCCATTTTCATTTTTATCAATATTATTAATCTTAGCTCATGATTTTATGAGTATGCAGTGTTCACATTCATTGATGTTAGTAGGTTCCTATACATGGCAGAGCTTTATTCTACTTATTTCCCCTTCTGTTCCCCCTGCCCCCTTGCCCTTGGTCTCTTGAACCCCTTCCCATTTGCAGGAGTTGCTTCCTCTTTCTCCGTCTACCCATCCTCTAGAGGCAAAGTCTTTGTACTTTGCCTACCTCAAATGAGAGATGCCACATGGTATCTAAGCTGTGTGTCTGCTTTATTTCACTCAGCGTATTTTCCAGATGCATCCATTTTCCTACAAATGTCTCAAGTTGGTCCTTCTGTACAGCCAAGAAGTATTCTGTCATACTAGATACCACATTTTCTTTATCCAGTCATCTGTTGATGGGTATACAGGCTGCTTCCTTGACTTAGCTATTAGGAATTGTGTTGCTGTAAACATGGGTATGCATGTATCACTGTAGTATGATGTTTTAAGCTCTTTGGAGAAGCTACCCAGAAAGGGGAATTTCTAATTTCAATCTTTTGAGAAATCTCCACACCAATTTCCATAATAGTTATATTAATTTGCATTCTTATGGACAATGCAGGAGGGCTCATTTCCACCCTCACAGTACATTCTAGAGAGAACTGGCCTAGAGAGAATCCGTTTTGGCATGGGCTAGTGTGGACGTGTAGAGTTGAATAGAATGAGTAGATGTGGAATGTCCCATCTTGCTGATGCGGTGAACTAAGGGTAAATCCAAGAAGTTTAGCGTGTGCCCCTCCGTGGACAGAGCTGATCGGGGAAGGAGTCTGTGGTTGGAGGGGTGGGAATCAAGGGTTGTGTTCCCGCCGTGTTCTTTGGGAGGCTCTTATTATCCCCAAGGTTGTAGGGAGAAGACAGGTCTAAAGTTGGGCATTCAAGGGAAAGACTGCACCTGGCTCTGGGAGTCATTTGTCGGCAGGGGCTGCCGTAAGAAAATGCGCTGGACTGTGTGGTGTAGCTCTCACAGTGCTGAAGGCTGAGGCCCCCAGGTCAAGGAAGCAGCAGGTCTGGTGCCCCAGAGGCTTTACATGTGCCCTGTCCTGCTGTGTCTTCACATGGCCTTTCTCTGGGCACATGTGTCCTGCTATCTCTTCCAAGGACACCAGCAACTTAATCGAATCAGACACCCTTAGAATAGCTACACAGCTTATCAGCCAGGATCACAGTGGCTAAAGGAGCTCTGAAAACCAAAACTCATGCACTGGGAATTACTCACATGTGTGCTGTTTTCAGTTGTTGCTAGTAGAGTAATAATTTTGAAAATACTGATGGTTAAGAAAAGATTGAGTGCAAATCATTGAATAGGACTAATGGTCCAATCTTTAGTTTCCTAAAATAATAGATGATTAAGTTCGACGGACATTTTAAATGGTATTAATGAATTTTACCACAGTTACCTTAGATTATGTATGATTTTTGTTTTGTTTGTCATTTGGAAAGAAAATATTTTGTCAGTTTATGTCAACGATTCCTAAGGTAAATTAGCAGCAAGAACATTTAGGTAGCATCATCGAATAACATACAAGTACAAAAAATATATAAAACATTGTGCCATCACTTTACTGGCTTCTGTAGAAACCACACATGAAGCTTTTGAAAAGTACCCCAATTAAGTCAGCACACTTTAGAGCAAGCTGTTCTGCTGTTGATTGCACTGCACTTAGCTTAGTAATAATGGTAATATAGATTGCTCCCTCCAGAGACAAGGTCAGGTTACCCACAGTGAAAAGGTCAGATTCTCTTTCATTTGAGTCATTGTGACAGCCTCTGTGTACTTAATTACAGGACTGTTCCCTGATGTGGGTGGAGGTTATTTCTTGCCGAGACTTCAAGGAAGACTGGGCTACTTCCTTGGACTGACAGGCTTCAGACTCAAAGGAAGAGATGTATTCAGAGCAGGAATTGCTACGCATTTCGTAGATTCTGGAAAGGTAAGTGTGTGTGGAGGCAATGTGAGCAGTTAAGATCACAGATTCTTGGTGGATCTGGGTGCGAACCCTGACCTGTTGCCTCTGTATAGTTGAACGGCCCAGAGAATTGTGCCTAAGCTTCACAATTCTCAGTTTCCTCAAGTACGTCAGAGATAATGATATCTGGGTTCAGTGCTGTTTTACCTCCTTCAAGGAGTGTTTTTAATGAATAAGAGTCTATTAAAAAAAAGTGGTACCTGCCTTAACAAATTCTAATATATAAAATTGAAATTAATATGTAAAAAGATTGCCTTTTTTGCAAACACATTTTTAAAGAATTCTCTTGGTTGTGAGTTTCACTGTGAGTAATTTAATTGTATTTGTAGAATGTGGTCTGAGGACTTTTCTAACCCAGTCTGCTGTGAGGACACGTTACTGCATCTTTCTGTTGTTTTCTGAGACACAGTGTTACCGCGCAGTTCGGGCTGGTCTTGAACTCAGGGCCACCCTTCTGCTTCAGCCTCTCAAGTACTGGAGATACAGGCATGCGCCGCTGTGCCCAGCTCTGTCTCTGTCTCTATCTCTCTGTCTCTTTCTTCCTTGCTTTCTTCCTAACGATATGGCCAGTTTTCGCAGTTTAGGATAGCATAGTGCCAGAGTTTACAAGCAGCTTGAGTTTAAATTCTAGCTTGAATTTAGCCTCTTAGTTTTCCCATCTACAAAATGAGACTGATAGTATTATAATAGTTGAAATTCTTTGTGTTATATATAACAAAAACCAATTCGAGATGATTTTTATCCCCAGAATTCTCAGCAGGAGACCCAGGATTGGTTCTGCCTCGGCTATATTAGCTGACTTGGTTGGTTTCTCTTCTGTGGCTTCTGGGCCAAGCAGGTGGGTGGGTGCCCCAGCTGTGCAGTGTTGGCATTCTGCCTCTCCCCAGGAAGCAGGGGGTCTTCAAAGGGTGCCACATCTTAGAGGAGGGTGTTTTGGGGGAAGAGAAGAACTGTTCTAAAAATTAAATTAGAAAATGTATGCTTCATGCTCAGCCTGGTAACTTTCACATAGTAACATTCAGATTTTAACTGAATATTTTAGAATGTAGCACATAGTGATGACCAGATTTTTCTTTGAGTCACTTATGTTACACAGCAGGGACTACTGTATCCATGTGTCTGCTTCTTAATATTCTTCCCTTTGGGTCACTGAAGCTTTGAGCTATTATAAAAATCCCTAGAATGCTTATAATAGATTATAATTGTTTAATCTCACGAATCCTGTCTGGCCTAGCAACCATCAAACTAAAACAGCTCGATAACATAGAAATGTATGGATTAGCTGCTGATAGAATTTTCTACTAAGGTTATAAACTAGCGGTGGGAGTCTGTGCAGTTAGCCTTGGTCTCACTCCTACACTGATGTGGATTCTGGAAGACGGATGCAGCGTGGGAGTTGAAGGTTGACCTGTCCAGTGTCACAGGCTGAAGCTTCAGGTCTGTCCCATGTTGTGGGCACCCTCAGACTCACAAAGAGGCACATGGCTCCTTCCCTGGTGCTGACCAGGAAGCCAGCATGGGCTCTCCACTGCCCGTCCGGCAGGGCCACACTTGGTCACAGTGGAATTTAGTTAGGAAGGAGGAAAAGTGGATGCGCACTCCTTTGCCCAGTTCATCAGCCCACCTCGACAATAGCATCTGCAGCAGATAAGCTGCCCCTCATAGGCCTAGAGCAGGCAGTAAAGTGAGCAGCACACATTGAGGATGGATCAGAGGTGGGCAGAGGGCAAGTCACTGTTAGGGTTGTGTCTAGAAGGCCCCCCAAAGCCTCTTACACTTTCTGATGGGACATTCAGGTAGCTGAATCTAGAGTATGTGATTGGTTCACGGTTTAATGCTGAGTTTAAGGGTGTGTGGATTGGGGTAAGTGATTTCTGGGTCAGTCCACACTGAATGGATCGGCACCGCCCCAATCCCAGCAGTCTGAGGAGAATGAAAGGGGCAGAAAGAGTCTTCTTTTCCCCTTTTGTTCTTGTTACTTTTGGTATCTCCTGCCTCATGAGTTTTCTCCTCTCCATGTGCCGCCCCACGTTAGAGTCAGCTGATTATAAGCTGAAACCTCTGCAAACTGTGAGCTAAATAAACCTTCCCTCCTTTCCCTTGGGTGTCAGGTATTGTGTCTCAGCAATGAGAGGAAAGTAGCTAAGACAGTCACCATCTGTCTCATCTGGCAGAGTGCAGTGTGATAAGTGTAGAAACAGCATATGTGCAAAGAAAGTGCTCAGCACTGAAAGGAGGAAGAGCTTCCTGTAAGAAAGGACGAAACTTTTTCTCAGGGCTGCAGTTTGGCTGGCATTAAGGTGAATGTTGTCAGGAAAAGTCTCTAAGCCGAACAGATGCACCACAGGAACAGGGAAACTGCAAGACGTCCCCTGGGCTGTAGGACGGAGGGCGGGGCTTATCTGGAGCGGGAGTGGGGCTGTCATTACAGAGCTGTGTGGGCACTGTGGTAGCCTCTACTTATGTGTGGTGACCTTGCTTAAAATTAATGTACAGTGGTGGTGGTGGTGCCTCAGTTCACGGACTTAATTTGTTCCATGGTTCTGGGATAGACGGTGGCGGTCCTGTTTGTCACCTCATGTAGAGTTTGCAAACGAACAAAATTTTACCAAAAGGGTCATGAACCAAGTGTCCACTGTAAATCAGTATTCATAAATCAGGCTTTTGGCTGCAGTGCAGGGTCCGTATCTTTTGTCTGAAATGGTCAGGACCAGAAGGGCTCTGGACTTGGGTTTGGGGTGCTCCTTAGTTCCTTCTGTCCATTCTACCTGAGGCAGCATCTGACGTGCAGGCCCGGATGTGTGTTGTCCTCGTCACATTTCCCTCAGGCTCAGCTGGAGAGAAAGCACCAGCATTTTGAGACAAGGGTTCTAGAAAAGAATGAGATTATTTGGCAGGGCTGGGGACATAGCTCAGTGGCACAGCACCTGCCTGTCAACAGTGAGGTCATGAGTTTGACTCCTGCTACCAACAAAAACGATGCTTTGGTATCTTTCTGTGTTCCTGCGGGGTTTCTGATGTTTCCTTCTCCTCTTCCTTCAGCTGCCCATGTTAGAGGAAGAGCTGTTAGCCCTGAAGGCTCCGTCCAAAGAAAACATCGCCGAGGTCCTGGGATCCTACCATGCAGAGGTAACCCTGCCGTGTTCCACCTCAGGGTCCTCACCTGGGGAGGAAGTGAGGGTCTGGTGTCACGCTGCTGAGTTTCGGGGCAGGGCCTGGGCTCGGTCCCTGCGGAAGCTTTCACTGTGCAGCTGGCATTTGTGCTGCGGGGCGCAGCACTCACACTCGCCTTAGAGCTGCTAAGTGAAGCATGTCCATATCTCTAACAAAGAAATATACAGCAGTGTATTTAACTTAAATTTTCTTATAAAAGCCAAGATTCAGTAAAAACACTGCACAAAATTTAGTCGCACATCATCATCATGAATTCATGCTTCTTCCTGAAACTCCACTAAAATCATAACAGGGGAATAAAACAAGGCATAAATCCACAGAGTCAAACAGAGCAGAAGAGCAGACAGCGGTGGGCGTGAGATGTCCGTATTTCGGGAAGGTGGGAGCAGAAGCTGGGGCTGGGCGGGGGGTCGGGTGGCTATTAGGTCTGAGCTTCTTCCTCAGGGCGGGCACTGGCACGAAGCAAGCGGACTCCTGCTTGGGACCCTCTGAAAGGAGCCAGGTGTTGCTGGAGACTGGCACCTAGGACAGGGGTGACTCAGCGATGGAGCGCTGGCCTAGCACACTCGAGCCCCGACTTCGATCCCCGGCACTGCCAAGACAAAGGAGGAAGCCTGGAAAGTGGATTAGCGCAGGGAAAGAGGGTTTTTAATAAGTTTGTATGAGCAGCAGTCAGAGTTCCAGACGTCCTCATCTTATACAACCAAGAGCACCGTCTTCTCCTAGCCTAGCAGCGGAGTAGAAACTGACTTTTACCAAGGCTGACAGGCTGGGGCAGCGGGTGCAGTGCCGTCCGGAGGAGGGGGTACCCAGCAGGAAGACCTGCTGCTCTCGGGCCAATGGGCTTGCAGGGCCAATCGGCCACCCGACGCCCAAGCTAAAAACAGAAGAAGAAGAAAGAAACCCTGTAGCCTCTGGCAGTTCTAGTCCCCTAATTACACATCGGTACTTGATTGATGATACTCGAATCATCATGTAATTGATAGTTCTGTGAGTTGACATTACACAGAAAAACAAGTGGTGTGTGGGCAAAACAAAAAAAAGGCAATAAAAAAAGACAGCAGACAGTGCAAGGAAAACAGAGCACTCTAAAACCTTGTAATCGTTCTCTTCAGTGAGAGAAGATGTGTCACCTAAGGAACAATGTGTTCTGATGAGAAGAAACTGAGACTATGCTGGCAAACGTGGGAGAAACCCACATGGATTGATCAGAACTGACAGTTCAGGAGGGACACTTAGGAAAGGGGAAAAGGGTGAGATGCTCGGGGGAGTTCCAAGACACGCCCTTAATTCTTTCCACATTCTGGTCACAGACCAGCTGGGTGAGAAACGAGTCAAATGCAGTGGTTAGTTCAGTGCTGACCTTTTGGGGAAATTCGGTTTGGTTCTCATCCAATCGGTTTTTGACCAGAAATGTGAAAAGAATTAAGCTCATGAGCCAAGGTAGCAGTGTATTTAACTGTTAAGAATGCAGTACAGAGAAGGTGAGGTAAAGGAATATTCAGAGACCAGCACAAAAACATCACCCAGAACAGGAGAGCTCCAGCACGCAGCCCGGGCCTCTGGGGTCCTCGGTGCAGTGAGTAAGGTGGGGGGCTGCGTCCAGGCTGCCCAGTGCTGACCCCACCCTGTGCGGGGCTGAAGTGGCCTCCCAAGGGCCCCACTCTGCGTGTAAGTCCTAGTCCAGGGAGGCCATCCGGGACTTCTTGGTTTCCTTGGTGATTTGGATGAGGCTCTTGACAGCATTTTGATCAAACTGATTTAAAACCAAGAGAAATAAGAGAAAAGGAGAAGGTAAAAGCAACAAGCTAGACTTGTGAACCGTGGTGAAGATGTGGTGAGACTCATTCAGGGTCCTCAGAGCACAGGACAAATCCTTAGTGGGAGATGGGCAGTGCAGCCTGTTGGGCTCAGGTTTGCTTTTCACGTTAACAGCAGGAGCTGGAGTAAGGGCCCTGGGAAATGGGCCCAGTGGTTTAGTCCTGTTTGCAAGGCTGCAGCCTGGGCCCTGTGCATTCCCGTCACCCCTGGGGATGGTCCTGCCCCACCTGCAGCTGTGGGGTGCAGTCCTCACTTTACGCACGACCTTAGCAACTGGGTCATGGTCACAGGAACGCCTGGATTATGAAAGTGCACAGATGAGCTAGAAATACAAACGTGAGGGGCTGCACAGCAAGGGCCATGACCAGAGTTGCCAGACTCCTTCCTCTGGCTGCGGCCAGAGCTGCTGGGATCCCAGGAGAGTGGGGGGAATTTCTAGGCTGGATGGAAATTTGGCAGGATGAGCGCTCAGGCCCCGGATTCATTGGTGCACTTAGATTGCAGTGATATAAATAAAAATACAAGAACACTTTTTGCCTTTGACACTTAAGAGCTTGTCTAGAGTACTACGTACTGTCTGAATCTCGAGCATATGGCAGTAGTTATTTATGAGCCTGTCAGATGTAATCTGAGTGAAAGTGATAATCTATCATGAAGTATATCATTAAATGTGAAATTTTAAGAATTTTAAAAAGATTTGAGTTACTTCATTATTTTTTTTCAAACAGTCCAAGATTGATCAAGACAAACCTTTTATACTGGAAGAACACATGGACAAAATAAACAGGTACTTTACAAGGAATCTCAATTGGATCTATTCCTTTGGAAAGACTATATTAAATTGAATTTACTAAAATTATAATTATATTGTGCTTAGTAATACATCAGATTCTGAGATCAGGTAGTACAGTGCTTTGATTTTCACTTAACTTTGAAAGTAATTTATGCTTAGTAATCTTCCACGCTAATTCTTTTAATGCACAATGTCTCTTTTTTTAAAGTGGAAAGAGAGGCTAGAAAATAAATTATCTTTTATCTTTGCAAAGTCATCTCTGAAGGTGAATGTCTGCAGTGACTTAAGAAATTGACAGAGCAGCCTAAGGAAAGAAGAGGAGGGAAGTGTTAGAAAGTGATACATCTGTCTGCTCACTGTAGAAGGATGTTTTCCCACAGATGAGATACTTGTTTATATATTAGCACCATCCAGGAAAGAAAGCAAATGAAAAGATTTAGGATTTATTTTGCATGGATTACAGACTCGAAATATCCTTACCCAGGAAAGCAATGGTCTGTTTCATGACTCTGTTAAATAAAGTTGGAAAATTCTTCATTATTGAAATGGGGCCCGGGAAACCTGTGTTCAGCTCTGCTCACATTTTAGAAATAGGAAATTATTTGCACATAGGCGAGATCAAGTGTTCGCTCCTCTCTAGGTGCTTTTCCGCCAGTACCGTGGAGGGGATCATTGAAAACTTACAGCGAGACGGGTCACCTTTTGCCTTGGAGCAGCTGCAGGTACTGGTACGGCTCCTGGGTGCGAGAGGTCCTAGGGCAGGAAGCCACTGTGAGGGGCCCCGGGCTCTGTGGTGCACAGGGAGCCCAAGAGTATTTCTGCAGCTCTGGGGAATGAATGTGGCTCCAGATATTAGGCTTTGCTGGGAAGACCACGATATGAGCGTCACAGAACTGAGTCTTCCTCGGCAGAGCTTACAGGGCTCCTTTAATTACCAGAACCACAAGTGCGCCAAAAACCTAAGTAACTCTGAAGGTAACAGCAGTTGTTAAGGCGATTCAAGCACTTCTGTCTGCAGACCTCGGGGTCTCCTCACCCCCACTCCCGGAACTGCCACACGGGTGTGCTGGTTCTGTGTTTCATTTCCCAGGGCCCAGCGTAGTTTCTGTCACGGCTGCTGTGTCCCGAGTTCCCACCACGAGAGTGAGATGAGGGCTCCAGCACTTGTTGGTTTGTGTTTTGGGGACAGGAGCCCTCCTGTAGCTTTGACCTGAATTGTCCTAGTAATTATCGATTTTGAGCATCTTTTTATACGTTTGTTATAAATGTATGTGTGTGTCCTCTTCGGGGAAATGCCAGCTCAGGCCCTCTGCCTGTGTATGCGTCGGGTTGCTATGAAGGTGCAGGAAGTCTTTTTCAGCGCCGGGGACTGCAGCCAGGCCTTGCACGCGTCCGGCAAGCGCTACCCACAGTCACTTCAGAGAGTCCCTTCCCTGCCCACGAGCTGCTGCAATCTACCCGATCACTTCCTTACGCTGTACGATAGTTCCCTGTGGACATTAGTGGCTTTTGATGAGTGTATTTCAGTGCTTAGCTCGTTGGGATGCTGATTTTATGCTAGGCAAACTCCAAGCGTAGATATGTAAAGTTGTAGGTACAGAATTTATTTGCAACACTTTAGAAAAAGTTTGTTTGGTGCTTTGGCAGGATTAGGCTAAAAGCTCTCATGAGATTTTGGCATAGGAAGGAAATTCCTAGGGCTATAGTTTGTGACAAAGTAGAAATTCAGGTAGTTTATTATAAATAATGATGGAGCTATTGAGCTATAAGTGGTATTTTTTTCCCCAAAGGTAATTAAGAAAATGTCTCCCACATCCTTAAAGATCACACTCAGGCAACTCACGGAGGGGGCCTCGAAGACCCTGCAGGAAGTGTTCACCATGGAGTATCGGCTGAGTCAGATGTGTGTGGTAAGAATTCGAATTATTACAAGTATCGTCACTTTGTAGTTAGGAAAGTAATGCGTGTTCATTGTAGAACATGTAAAATACGGAAAAGGATAAATAAAAAAATTAAAACTGTTTGTAAATAAAAACAAACATGCCAGTTAACTTTTGGTGTGTTGAAATACTCCTGCCCAGATTGCTATGAAGCCTTCAGGAAGTAAGAGTTACGCTGTGTATAAACAGCAGAAGGCCTCTAACCCCCTGTGGAATTCAAGATAGGAAGTAACCATGTCTCAAGCACAGTTTCTGACCTGGGGCAAGAAGCATAAACGCTGTAAATCAAAGTTTCAGTATTGGTAAAATCGGAAGTATTATGTAAAAGCAGACAGAGATATCTAATGCAAAAGGGGTGTTACTAGTCTGTTCCACGTCTTACAATTGACAGGTTACTGTTGGAAGTACCATCGGAAGTATAATTAGCAATCACAAGGAATGTCTGTGTCATGAAAACTTCCAGCGTCCTGGGTTTCTCCTGGATCCAGATGTTAAGCTTTTAGAGGCAGAATCATTTCTTATGTTCAGAGAACCCTTCAGAAGTTGTATTATTTAGATTAATCAACGCTCGGTCAAAAGGGAATATATGGCTTAGTAACCAGAAAGCAGACATTCCTAATGGACTCCCGCGTTCTGAAATAGTTATCAAGATACTAAAAGTCCATCTCATTAGCAGTACAATCTTGGCCATGTCTTAAAGTCACTGCTGGGAGGACGTCAGCGGCAGCTGCATCTGTTAAATGCTGGAGGAGCAGGGAAGCGCTGGGGACGCCAGGACGGTGTCGGGGAGAGTGGAGGGCTCGCTCGGGGCTGCGGTCTGCTGATGGCAGAAGCGGAGCTTGCCAGGAATGTGGGTGCTGGAAATCACCCTGTTTGATCTTGATCTTCCTGCAGGGCCATCATGACTTTCATGAAGGTGTTAGAGCTGGTAAGTGACAGAGAGCTACGTTTTCTTATGGGTCCCCCAGGAAGTAGGATTTGTGAGCAGTTCTGTCATCCTAGCTACTCAGGAGGCTGAGGCAAGAGGATCTCAAGCCTAGGCGAGGCAATTTAACAAGATCCCATCGCAAAATAACTTTAAAAATGGGGATATAGCTGGGTGGTAGCGCACTGGCCTGGGATATGTCAGAGCCTGGGTTCAGTTCCCAGCACCACAAAAATAAAGTACAGCCATCTGGAGTGTAAAAGAAAGTCAGTTTTTGAAACAAATACGTTTAAAGTTCTTTGGACTTGGCCTCTACCCCCTCATGAACTTACAGGTCCAAGACAGTCCTGCTCTTGAGGTCGGGTCACTGCCTCGTGAGCTTGTGAGCTGCCTGCCTGTGAGGCCTCTGAAGTTATTTCCTGGCACCAGTTATTTCCTGGTGACTCCGGTCACCTTCCCAGCCTCCCCTTTAGTGCTGGGCAGGAGACGTGGAGTGGCCCTCAGACCCTGCCACTGGCCTCCCCCCGGGACCTGAGCAGTAAACTCTGCTGCGAAAAACACAAACGATGTTATTGTATTACTCTTTCCACTTTTGCTTATCATCTCCAAAGCCACCTTGTTTTTAAAAAGCAGATGAAGTCATTGATTTTTCATTTCCTCATAAATGACTTACTTTTCAGCAGTGGTGGGGACTGAATCCAGGACCTCACAAGGCCCGGCAAGTGCTCTGTCCTGAGCTGTCCTAGCCCTGGGTACACGTTACGTGAATGAAAAGTTCCATCTTGGAATCTAAGCTTTGCTAAATGCCAACCTCTGCCGCAGAGCTCTCCTAATTTCTGGTGTGATGATACCAGGGATAAGCACTGGGTTCAAAGGCTTTTGGAAGATACGTGGGGTCGAGTCAGAGCCGATGACTGTTACTGAAACCAATTAAAGGACCCGCTTCCCACAGCAGGTTCCTGCAGGTCCCTGTCCCTCGGGGACAGGGGTGGAGCCCTCTGGTTTCAGGGGCCCAGCGTGCCACAGTGCTCGGTCTGTGTTGCTAGCATGCTCATTGTTGTGACAGCCCTCCTTCAAAAGGAGGGTTCTGTTTTTAGATATTTTAAGGAAAAAAGATGAAATCAAGCAGAAAGAAGTGCTTACAACTACACTGAGAGAAAATAGTTTCCCTCCTCTTCAGAAAGAACATTTATGACTTGTAAAACTAGTGTTCTTGCAACAGTTTAGTGACTATAAGTTAGCAAACTAGGGAAACAGTTGTTTAAAAATTCTTAGTTTTCTGGTAACAGGAGAAAAGCTGGATGTTCTTACCAGCGCAGGTCGCTGTGTGGGGTGTGGGGTTTGTGTCTGGGGAGCCCCCTGGAGCGGCTGCAAGGCTGGGGTGTACGACTGCTCCAGGCAAAAGTGTTTGTTAGCTTGAAATAAAACACCCCCCAGATGCGATCAGTAGGCTTTGTCCCTCACTGGAGCCTCAAGGAGGCAGGCAGGCGTGGCCAGACCTCAAGCAGAAGAAATGTTCCTGGCAGGTGCCACCCCCGGGGTTGTCGGTGCCACCAGGGAACACGCAGCTCAGGCCGGTAGGAATCGGAACGCCAGTGATTAGTATCACTACTCGTCTCACCCCAGAACCCCAGAGCACATACCAGACCCGAGGAACCTCCGGCACTGAGCCAGGCACGGAGATGTGCACCTTAGTCCCACCTACTGGAGAGGATGAGGCAGGATGACCTCCTGAATCCACAAGTTTGAGATCAGCCTGAGCAACATAGATCCCATCTAAAAATAAAAACAGCAAACCACCCTCCAGTCTTCACATTTAATCATGTGGAAAGCCTTCTCCCGCTGCCTACCAAGGCAGGCTTAACCGTTTGGCCTTTAACGCCTCAGCTGGGTTTTTCCAGCTCTCAGTGATTTGCATGTTTGAACGTTCCCCGTCTTCCATGGACCTCTGCACGCTTAAGCATGGCTGAGATTTGCTACCATAGCCGTGCTCTTTAAGGATAACCATGGATTCACGCACAGCTGTGAGACAATGCCGAGATCCGCCCAGTGTTCCCAATAGCGTTTGTCGCTATAGCATACTGTCAGGACCTTGCACTACGAGTGCGCTTTTTATTTTTTAAGTGGTAATAGACTGCTTCATGCTCCCAGTCCTGTGGTGATATTATGTGGTACACTGAGTGACGACCGCACTGAAATAGGAGAAGCAGGAGGTTTCAGGGTAACTGGACTGTGGTCCGATTTTTAAATTCGGAGCTATCTGAACTCAAGGATTCACAGCGCAGCCACCATCTCCATGTTTAACAGAGGCCAAAGTCTTCCCCTCCACCTATGTGATTAGTTTTCCTCCCAAAACCGAATGTGGAGGAGACTGTAGAGCTCGACCCTTTTCCTTCCCTTTAAGCCACACAAACACTGGTGTTAGCTATGTTGTAGCATGGAGATTTTATTTATAATTTTATTTGAAGCAGTAAAAAAGGATGTTTAACCCACTGGGTTAATTCAGTAGCTTTACTAACGCTAGAACCATGAAGGTTAGGAGAAAATACTTACACTGGATAACAAAAATATATTGTGTATTCAAATTCTTTGAGGGTTGAATGTGGAAGAAAAGTAGATCATGTGAAAAAACTTAAACTTGGCAGGAAAGATGTGCTATAGAAAAATACATCTATACAGGACAGTTTCTGTCAGTGCAGTAGCTATAAGCTGATAGTGCCACAAGGAAGTGTCCGACGGCTGCATCTTCTGACATCTGTATCTTCTTTTTGACAGTTTTGATTGATAAAGACCAGAGTCCAAGGTGGAAACCAGCTGATCTAAAAGAAGTGACTGATGAAGTGTTGGATCATTATTTTAAACCACTGGGGAGCAGGGATTTGATCCTCTGAGGTGACTGTTCAAAGTACTGCACATTTTCGGAGCAAGGGCTGGCAATGTATAGCGTGTGGGCCACACCTGGCCTGTTGTCTGTTTTTATTTAGCCTGCAAACTA
This sequence comes from Dolichotis patagonum, assembly GCA_004027295.1. Lineage (NCBI taxonomy): Eukaryota > Metazoa > Chordata > Mammalia > Rodentia > Caviidae > Dolichotis > Dolichotis patagonum. The sequence continues at coordinate 178,947 of PVJX010000344.1, read as the reverse complement.
GGAATGTTTTTCCACTTTTAAATGGTTGGGAAAGGAATCAAGACTGATACTTCATGACATGGGAAAACTGTAATAACTCAAATATCAGTGTCCATAAACTAATTTTTATGGGAACATAGCTATACTGTCTGCTTTTGTGTTATCAGTGACTACTTTTGAGTATTGGCAGCAGGATGTATGCGACCTACGAAGCCTAACATCCTTACTGTTTGATCGTCATCAGAAAAAGCTTCCCAACCCCTATTTTAGAAGACAGATGGGGCGTGGTGGCACACACCTGTAATCATAGCACTCGGGAGGCTGAGGCAGGAGAATCGCTGTGAGTTCAAGGCCAGCCTGCACCCTGTCTCAAAACAAAACAAACAAACAAAAGAACATAGGAGAAATCCAAGTGTCTCTAGAGATTAAGTAGTTATATCTAACCAAAATGGGAACCTTGTATTTAGCTTTCAGTAGTGATTTATATGTTGATTAAACAAACAGGTATGGATTATAAAAAGATCTTGAATTTTGGGGGCGGAAGCTATAAGAGTGCTTCACAGATAGTCCTTCTGTGGGAGTATTTTAGGTAACAGCTGTATTTTATTTTAGCAGATGGGTTCCTTTTAGAAACATGAGGACTCATGGGCAAAGACTAGATGTGTCCGTGGAGGCGGCCTCAACACCCCCTCACCCCAGCCCTGGCCTTCCCTGAGGGGCTGGGAGTCTCTAATTGCCCTTTTCCCATTACTCGCAGCGTTTGCTGAGCCAGGGGAGTCACAGACCCCAGTCCCTAAGGTGCCCTCCGCTTGTAATTTAAACTTTTGTTTAAAAGCACTTTAACATACCTTCAGTAATCGGTACCGCTGACAAGTGTTTTAAGACACGCAAGAAACTGCAGTTCGTTCCAGGCAAAGGCGCTTAAAGTTCCAGGTAAGACCTAGGTCACTCGCTACAGTGTCTCCATCCCAACCCACAGAAACGGAGGCCATCTGTAAGAACCAGAGGCCAGCAGGTGTGAAGGGCGTCAGGGGCCTCACCCTCCTCCAAGGCAGAGCGATTGATCATAGCCCAGGAGGAATCGCTCACCTCTCCTTCCAGACAACCAAAGGACAAATCTGGAAGCAAGATGCAATGATATCGGACTGGTTTACAGTTAGCATTTTAAAGCTCTTAAATTGGACCTAAATAATTCAAGAAACTTCACAAATGGACATGGACTCACTACACCTGGAGCAGGGCAGAACATGGGTGAGCCTTTCCTATTAAAAAAAAATTTGAAACTATACAGTGCTGAAAAGAATTTGTTTCAAGTAAATAACTCATAGGTAATTGCAACTGGAATTTATTGTATAGTTACAAAAGTGTTTTCATAAAAATACTTGGAAAAACACACTACGTCATGGCTAGCTGCTCTTGCAGGAGCGAGGGTCTGCCGGCGAAGGGGAGCTCCGTAAACTGAGACGCAGGGGAGGCCCCGAGCTGTGAGGACGCGGCTTGTCATTTACAGACGGGGAGGGCATTCTGACTAAAGCATATACTTGTTAGAACTTTGTTTTTAAACTACTGTTTTCTGACATGACTTATAACGTCCAACCTTTGATTTCCATGATTTTGTGATACCAGAATCTACTTCCACCTCGTCTCACGCTGTGGCAGTAATATACTGAGCAGGATCTGGGCATCATGCCGGTTCAGGGCTGATTTTGAATACTCAGGCAATTTGACACAAACTATTTTTGGGGGCCTAAAATGATCATTACTTTTGTCTCCTTCAAAATTGTGCTAATAGCCAGCAGCAGTTGGCAAACCTGTAAGGCAATGAAGTGGCGAATCCTGGGACCAGAGGCGTGGACCTGAAAGCGCAGCTGGGGAGGCGACACTGGGGAGGCTCGCGCGGGGGGGGGGGGGGTGTTGGGGTCCTCAACGTGAGGAAGAAGAGCAGTTTGAAGAGCAGTTTATTTCCGTGCCCGCCTGTGCCCGGCTCCACCTGAGCTGCTGGTGCCAGCAGAGGCATGAACTTCCCTTTCCAGGGTCAATGGCTCCTGCAGCGTCCCATTTGACTGGGCTCCTTTTACTTTTATTTTTCATGAAAGGCAGCTGATTATCCAAGTCGCTGTCACTGCCACTGAGCCTGAGCTGCATCCTGATAACCGTCACATGCAGTGTAACTTTCCTCCTCCTCCCATGGGCGTTATCCGTGGCTCACCAGTTATGCAAGCCTTGTGGCTGCTCATTCAGGGCCACCGCTTGGTGAGGGAATTGCTAGAGGTGCTGAGAGGGCGACAGGGATGAGATGTCTAGACGTGGACCTGCCAGGTGTTCCTGTTACACGTTTGGAACACGGGTCACAGGGTACGTGAACGTACGCTGCTACTCAGGTGTAACCAGACCCGCTAGTCATATTTCCACCTATTCTGAAAAGCTGGTGACGTGCTGCTGTATGGCTTTATATTCTCACTGGAGAATGTATTATTTTATATACTTTAGTATCTTTTAAGTGGCAAATGACCTTGCGGCAAAAATATCCTGCCGTGAAATACAAAATGAGTGAAAAATAGGCTTTTGCCCGAGTCACTCATATAAACACATGATGGCAGCAAATGTCTGGTACTTTAGGAAACTTTCCGGCCTTACCTACAGACTTGAGACCCTGGTCTGACCGGGAGGGGTAGTCTTATTATATAGGCTGCGAATACGTGGGACAGTGGGAATTGTGGGGTGAGGTGAAATTAAAGCTGAATGATTAGGTGTCCAGAAGCAAGGAAAGGTTCCATATAACACTCATTTCACTGTGGGCTTCCAAGTGTTGTAAAAGTAGAGGTAGTTTTTCTGTTGCTTATGAGGCAGAAGCCTTTTTCTGCCTTCAGATTTCAGTGACACTGATGTATTATACCTTAGCGAAAGGGTCTGACACATACGGGCTTTGGTGCCAGTCAAGCTCAACGTGCAGCGAACCTGGATGAAAAAGATGACTCTGAGCTGGAGACTTAATCCTGTTTCATCTTCTCAGTAATCTTCTTCCCCTCTTAGATTTTGTCTTTGATCATCAAATAATTTTTTTAAAAGTGCGCTGTGACAGTTTTTAAGTTTGAGAATATAGTATGTGTTACCCTAAAAGCAGTACACAGAGATTCCCTTGAAGGAGCGTTCTGGACGTCCCCACCTGTGATCTGAATGGCGAGTGGCCCCTCTACCAGAGTGGCATCGCTGAGCCACTGGAATATCATAGCCAGCCACAGTAACACCAGCTTCAGTATACTGCGCAGGCTAGGCTTCTGCTATTTTTAAGATTTACTGACCTTTTTCCCTAAAAGGCAATTAATGAAGTACATGGTTTCTTAACTGAATGCACTAAACAGTGATGTCATAACCTCAATAAAGTGTACGTTAAGATGGCTGTACAGTGAAACCTTGGTTTGCAAGCATTCATCCCACTCCTAATCCAAAGCGCTTGCGCACCAACGCAGTGAGGGCCAGCGTGGTCACGTGGCGTTCACCGTGAGGTCAGCGAGGTCAAGTCTCTTAGAAACGTTCGGTGTCTCTCGGACTCGCGGTCTGCAGTTACTCGCAGTCCGAGGTTTGTGCAGGCCGGGTCCTCCGCCAGCAGCGGTGGTGCGTGAGGGCGCCGAGGAGCGAGGCGGACCCTCTTCTGGACAGTTGGTTTCTCACCCCATGGAGTTCTCCACGCAAATGGTTTTGGCAAACAAGACCCACTGCGGATCACTGTGACAGTTCCTTTCTCTTGCCAAGGCATTTTAAGAAGAAAACAAAAAAACCTTTCCTGTCTGGGAATTTTGATAAACAGGAATTTTCTGTTGCTTTTTGGAACATATGGCTTTTTATTCCTCAGTGTTTTCTTTGGCAATGCCATTGCTGTGTTGGATGAAAGTGGTGTGACATATACCTGATTACTAGGTGCCACAGGTCCCCACTGCGCCCTTCTATGACCCGAATCCATGAGCAAGCAGCTCCAAATTGCTGTGGACACAGGGCTGCTCGCAGAACACCTCCCTGAGGTATCCCTGCGCTGGCGACACCATCATACACACTTTTACATGAACTTACACAGTTCTGCTTTTGGCTTGTGTATTTGTACTAGCACCGACTCTACCCACAGTCCAGGGAAGTGCCACACCCCCAGGGTCAGGGGCCCTCACTCTCGATGTAGGGGATGTCGTAGTACTTGACGTGATTGCGCGCCCACTGCTGTACGGCGTCGTGCAGGATCTCCCGGGATAGGCAGTCCGCATAGTCAGAAACTGCCGTGGGGACCCCAGGGTGTGTCTTCATGTCCCCTTGGGCTTTACATGGAGAAGTCAACCTATGTACCTTCTCTTCCGGCATAAAGCTCTGTTCACTACCACCTTGCCTGTCATTCTCGAGGTTGGTAGGAAACGGGAAAGTCTGCTTTGATTTAACGCAGCCCATGTTGTGAGCAGTGCGGAGCCAGGGTGAGCAGTGGCAGAGGCTGAGCCAGCAGCATCAGCAGGAAGCAATGCAGCCCAGCTGCACGACGCTGCCCCGAGGGCCCTCGACACGATTCAGGGGCCAGCGTTCCCGTCACTCTTCATCGGTGTCGTCTGTCAAGAGAAGGAGTTTACACACTGAAGTCACTGGATGGAAAAGAACATGTTATTCAGTGACATGGACACACTGAGCTCTTCTTACTACTTTGATCACTTGGAGGAAATGTGAGCAAATACAATCAGCTTTATCAAGTGAGAAAATCAGTAAAAATGGCATATTAAGAAAACAAAGCATTTTTTCAAGCTCTAAAACTTCTGCCATCTAGATTTATCTATACCAGTGAACAATAGCTCTTGGGCTACATTGCAGCCACCTGTTTATATAAACGTTAGAAGCAACCACATTCATTTTTCATGTATGGTCAAAAGTGGTTTTTGTCCTACAGCAGCAGAATTGAATAGCTGTGACAGACAGTGGCCCACAAATCCACAAACTCTGAAATACCTTCTGTATGGCTCTTTATAGGAAAGGTTTGCTGACTCTGATCTGCACAGTCAAGAGAAACATGCACAGCAGATTCACTGCTATAGCAAAGCTGCCTGACGCTGGGGGCTGTCTCAGTTGTGTATTCCGAATGTGACTTCCTGTGTGTCTGCTTTGCGCTGTGAGGGATGAGGAAGATAACCGGACACACCTAACACGCACGCACGCTGTGACATTCTGAGTGTCATGAACACAAGGCTGTGGGGAGAATCAGCAGGGCAGCCTGTGTTATCTGGGATCTCTGGCTTTGCATGAGCAGCTTTTCTTTATCAGTACACAGCGGCTGATGCCAGATTTGCCCTCTCTCCCAAAACAACTGCCACCTGGACAGGACACCTGTGAGCACATATTTTCAGGCATCAGCACCCCACTGTTGTGTCCTGAGAGAAAGGAGACACGAGATGTTAAGTCGCACGCAGTTGAGTCTCCTGGGGTTTTGCTTGGTAGCTTCCAGCGTTATCACTGAGGTTGGGTACAGGGTGGGTGGAGATCCACTGCCAGAGGTTTGGGCTACTAAGGAACTGGAATCTGGAAGACAGAATTTTAAAAAAGAGCCAATAGGGCTGGGGATGTAGCTCAGTGGCATAAGCGCCTGCCTGGCAAGTGTGAGGTCCGAGTTTGATCCCCAGTACTGAAAAAAAAAAAGAAAAAAGAGCCAAAGGAAACACGCAGAGCTGTGCACGAGGACTCACCAAAGACAAGGACTGAGATGTTGATGTGCAAAAAGGACCACTAAAACCCAGCAAAGAGTTCTTGCTCTGCACTTAGGGTTGTAAAGTGAGCCAAGAAGTTATACAGTACTAGGAGTCCTTGGAGGTGCCCACCTCAGCATTCACGTGGAGAGACCTTGCAAATACACAGGCATTCATTGCTACTCAGGAAATGTAACACCTTAGGAATTAGAATACCCTAGAAGAGGGATTGGCAAATTTGAAAAAGAAAAACTTTATTGGTACAATTTAGACAGACACAGTGGCCACATTCACCTTAGGGAATTTGTACCCGTACACAGTATGCTTCCCCTCCCCCATTGCCCTCCCCCTCTCCTTAAAAGAGCTACAAAGTATTTGGCTTAGGTTTGTGAGCCACACTGCTGCAGACCAAGTGCTTCTCTCCCCACCCCATCAAACTCACAGGTCGAAATCTAAACCCCAGTGTGATGCCATTGGAAATGGGGCCCCCTAGGACTTTAGTGCCCTTATAAAGGGGACCTCAGAGAGCTCCCTTGCCTTCACTGCCACATGCAAACACCGCCAGAAGGTGCTATGAACTGAGAGTGGACCCTCTGACACTGTGCTGACCCCAAGTGGACTTCCAGCTTCTAGAACTAGGAGAAATGCATCTGTGTTGCTTGAAACTACCCAGTCTATGGCATTTCATTATCACAGCCCCCATGGGCTGAGGCACATACGTGTAAGTCACAGCTACTTATTTCTGCTATTGCAGCACAAAGGAGCCACAATCAATATAGAATTGGGTACTTCCTTTACAGAAACAGGAAGTCAGCTAGTCATAGGTCATGTTAGATTAAATTCAAATAGTCCCACTCAGACTAGAACTCTGTAAGGTGAAGATGACAGAATCCAGACTTTACACCATGTGTATTCGATGTGCTTCACACAGGAAAACAATTACTTAGTAATGCAGAGAAGCAGCAAAATGATAATCAGGATAAAAAAAAAAGTCATTAGAAATGGACCCAAAATGACTTAGCAGTTGATAAGAAACATAATTTTAAGTAGTTAAGTATATCGGGAGCACAAGGAAAAATGATCATAGAAAATGAACAAATAGCCGGGGATTTAGCTCAGTGGCTTAAGTGCCTGCCTGGTAAGCGTGAGGTCATGAGTTCGATCCCCGGTACCAAAAAAAAAAACAAAAAAAACACAAAAGAACAAATAGAGAAATCAAAATTATAAGACAGACACTCAAGAACAAAAATAGTTCATTCTAGCCAAGCACTGTGGTTCATGCATGTAATCCTGGCATTCAGGAGGCTGAGGCGTGAGGGTTGTGAGTTAAAGCCAGCCTGAGCTACATAGGGTGATCTTGTCTCAAAAAAACAACAAAAATTCATTCTATGGGCTAATGGATATTCTAAAAGAATGAATGAGTGGATTTGAATATAAATTCATAGATTTATCCCATTTAAAAATTGGGGTAATTTAAAAAGTTGAACATAGCAACCACTAAAAGGATAACACAAGTGTGACTTGAAAACGATGAAGATTAATATGTTTAACTCAGAAGATAAGAAAGGAGGAATATGAAGAAAAATATGTGACAGTTAAGATGTCCAACTTCCACATAAAAAATTGTTTCAAAATGTATTAAAGATTCAGTTTAAGAAGCAGAGCCGATTAGTTTAAAATTAAGATTCAGACAACACAGTGACACATGCCTGTAATTCCAACAGAGAGGCCGAGGCAGGAGGATTACCAAATTCAAGTCCAGAATGGGCAGTTTCTTGACTCAGTAGACTCTGTTCTCTAAGAAGATGGAAAACACAGTGAAATGGACAGATTTCTAGATACATATGAATTACCAAAGCTGAATCAAGAATAAAAATTCTAAATCAATATCAGTCAATGAAATTGAAGGTATAATTAAAGAAAAAAAAAACTACTGCCACCAACAAAAAAGCCCAAGAAGGTCTAATGCCACTATTCCTCAAACTAATGAAAGGAAACCAGTACTCCCAAACTCATTCCTGGAAGCAAGCGTTATCCTGACACCAAAACCAGAGACAGATCCAACCAAAAAAGAGAACTACCAGCCAATCTCCTTAACAAACAGAGATACAAAAATCCTCAATGAGACTCTAACAAACAGAATGCAGCAAGTCTTCAAAAAGATTATATACCATGACTAGGATTCATCCCAGTGATGCAGGAATGATTCAACATACGCAAATCAATAAATATAATACATCACATTAACAGAACCAAGGACAAAAACCACACAATCATCTCACTAGATGCAGAAAAAGCACTTGACAAAGTCTAACAGCCATTCATGATAAAACCCTACAGAAAACTGAAATAGGTCTCTATCTCAATCTGATAAAAGCAATCTATGACAACCCATCAGCAAACCAACATCATACTAAATGGTCAAAAACAACACTCATTCAAATCACACAAGACAACTATTATTAAATATAGTTGTACTTATTAAATATAGTTTTGGAAACATTAGCCAGAGCAGTTAAGCAAGGGAAAGAAATGAATAAGGATAGGAAGGGAAGGAGTTAAATTATTATTTGCTGATGACAAGATATTCTGCATAGAAGATCCCCAAAACACCACAAGACTCTTGGATTTAATAAACTCAGTAGTGTAGTTGGATACAAAGTCAACACTCAAAAATCAATAGCCTTCTGTCACAAATAAACTCACTGAGAGAGAAATTAGGAAATGACACCATTCGCAATAGCATCAAGAAAAATGAATACTTAGGTGCAGTGACTAGCAGGAACAACAAAGCGACACTCGGGATTTGGAGGCAGATTTACTTCATATCAACGGGCACTGGTTGGGACCATTCCCAGAACAGCAGACCCTGATCTCTGGTGGTCTAGGGCTTATATGGGATAATCGAGCAGGAAGTACAGAGAGGCAGAATGGCTTGTCAATTGGGGATTGGTTTATACAATGTGCATCACAGTGACCAACCTGTAGGAGACAGAAGCACCCAGAACTGCAACAGGAACTACTGCCTGGGCAGCTAAGAGACTGAAGTATACTGGCTGGGGCAGGGCATTTTTTCTTACAAGGAATCCATCTAATAAAGTAAAAGACCTTTACATTGAAAACTACAGTACTCTTTTTACAAGATCAGAGAGCTGTGTATCAGAGAATGGAACAATAGCCCCTTGTTCTTGGATAGGCAGAACCAATATAGTGAAAAAGGCCATACTTCCAAAATTGTTACACAGATTTAATGCAATACCAATCAAAAGACCACCAGCATACCTTACAGAATTATATAAAACAATCCTAATATTCATTTGAAACCTAAAGAGACCTGCAAATGCAAAAGCAATCGTGGACAACAAAGGCAAGTCAGGAGCATCATAGTCAACTTGAAATTATACTACAAAGCTACTGTGATAAAAATGGTACTGGCAAAAAGAAAATGAAAATCCAAAGCAGATCCAGTGATCAACAGAACAGAATAGAAGATGTAGAAACACATTTTGACAAAAGGGTCAAACACTTTCACTGGAAGAAAGACAGCCTTAGTAAATGGCATTGGGAAAACTAGCTTTCTACACACTAAAGATTAAAGCTAGGTTTGTATCTCTCACTATGCACTAAACTAAAATAAAAATGGATCAAAGATATAAATATTAAAAAGGAAACAATTGCTGGAAGATAAAATGGGTTAAACTCTTGAAGACAGATGTAAGCAAAGAAAAAAAAATCTAACCACACAGGAAATACTACAGAGAATCAGCAAGTGGGATCTCATACAGCAAAAGAAACCACCAACAGTGGAAGAGACAACCCACAGAACAGGAAAAGAATTTCTATTCCTCAGACAAGACTAATATCTAGAATATATCAAGAATTTTAAAAAATCAGACCTCCAAGTTTAAAGACCCAATCCAAAAATGGGTATCTGAAGTGAATAAGACACTTCTCACATAAAGAAATACAAACAGCAGATAAATAAATGAAAAAATGTTGAATATCACTGGTCATTCAAGAAATAAACAACAAATTAACACTGAGATTCCATCTCACTTTAGAAAGAATAGCTGTCATCAAGAAATCAACCAGTAACAAATGTTGGTAAGGTTGTGGGGGAAAAGGAATGCTTCTCCACTGTTAGTGGGAATGTAAACCAATATGGGAATCACTGTGGAGATTCCTCAAAAAACTGAAACTAGAGGTTTCATTTAACCTAGCTATTCACCTTCTTTGTATCTTCTAAAAGCAGCTGTTATGGCTTGTGTTTAAATGTACTTCCAAAGTATCTTGTGGTCACAGGTGTACTTTTTCAGACATGGCTGGATCTAGAGTATGTGACTGATTCATGGTTCAGTGCTGGGATGAAGAGTGATTACGAAATCAGTCCGCTGGTTTAGCACCTCCCTAATCTTGGTAGTCTGGATAAGATAAGATAAAACAGGCAGAAAGATGCTGTTAAGGCCCTTGCTTGCTTTGCTGTCTTCTGGCCACCATGAACTGTTTCTCTGCCAAACCACCCTGCCTTGCAGCCAGCCAGTTATGGACTGAAACTCTACAAATGTGAGCTAAATAAACCTTTGCTCCTTTGAGTGTCTGGGTATTCTGTCTCAGCAATAAGAGAAAAGACAGCATCATACCATGGTGATGTATGCACACTCATTTATATCAGCACAATTTTTAATAGCTAAATCTTGGACACAGCCCAGGTGCCAATCAAGTGATGAGTGGAAAAGGAAATATGGTCTTATGTACAATAGAATACTACTGTGCCATAAAAGAGGATAAACGAGACATTTTTAGGTAAATGGATGCGGTATGAGACCATACTTTTAAGAGAAACAAACTGGACACATACGTTCAAATATCATATTGTTTCTCTTACGTTAGAAATCAAAAGCACAAATAAGAACCACAATGGATGACAGACTTTGGGAATTAGGAAGAAAATGTTCAAATGGGAAGGGAAGGAAGGATAAAAATAGAATTAAGAGGTGTTATGTTCATGTGCCAACTCCCCATGATGAATGTGATGATTATGTACTACATGCATATACTAATAATTAAAGAAACTCAGTGTTAAAAACCTCATTAAAAATGGTCAAAAAATCGAATGGACACCTAAGGAAGATTTACAAATGGCAAGCAAGCTTATGAAAAAATGTTCTTATGTCATTAGGGAATTGCAAATTGAAACAATACAGGATAACAGCACAACCTGTCAGAATGCTGAAAATCCAAACCACCACCACATGATAGAGTGTGGAACCATAAACTCATTACTGCTGAGAATTTAGGGTGGTGTGGTCACTTGGGAGGACAACTGGACAGTTTCACATGTAGCTAAACATATCCCTGTACATTATCGAGTGATTGCACTTGTGGGATTCACACAAATGAGTTGAAACCTTAGGTCTGTACAAATGGATGTTTTCTCTCATCACTGCCAAATCTCAGAAGCAACCAAGAGGTCCTTCTGTTGATTAATGGATAAACAGTGGTAAATGCAGACAGCAGAATAGTATTCAGCATTAATAAATGAGTACCACACTGCCAAAACACAAGAAAAATATCTCACAGCACAATACCAATTTAAAAATTGAGTTCATAAAGTACATCTTCACCAGAAGAAACCAGGTCAAATGGCTATACTAGAGAATTCTACCAAACACTTCACTAAGAAGTAATGACAATATTATTCAAATTCATTCTGTCTGAAGACAAAATTACCCTGTTATCAAAGATGCTATATAAATCTGGCATATATAAAATGGATACTACATCGTAGGAACCAATATTTGTGATCTTGCAGTATAATATTCAAAAATCAATTCACCATACTAATGTTAAAAAATCAGATGGTCATATCAAAGTAGAAAAAGCATCTGATAAAACATAATAAAAATTCTCAAGCAGTACTAAGAGGAGCTTCTCCAAACTACTGCTGAACTCAGCGGTGGAGGGTTGAGAACACACTTTCCCGTAACAGTGCTGTAGAGCTGTTAATTCTCACCCTCCCTATTTAATTTTCTCCTGGAGATCCTAGTCAAAGCGAGGGAGAGAAGAAATAAAAAGCATAAAGACTGAAAGAAAAATTGCTTGTATTTGCAGATGGCATGATTGTATATGGAGAAAATTCTAAAGATCATACCCCTCCGGAATTACAACAATAATCGAATCAAGTTCAAGTATAAAATTGATAGGTCAGAAATCAGCTATTTCTAGATGGCTAGACAGCAAATAATTGGAAGATACAATGCCATTTGTAACAGTGTCAAAAATATGAACACTTAAGGATAAATTTAACAGGTAAAAGAAAGAACTACATTTTATGTGATGTACATGAAAATATTTTTACTGAGAAAAAGGAATGTAAATTTGATCTGGAAGACTTAATTCCCCCACAATCAATCACTCAATCAGTCAATCAATCTACCTACCTATCTATTGCAGCGGGCCTTTTTTTCAGACATTGAAAGACTGATTTCAATAAAGATCCCAGCAGGGTTTATTATAGAAATGATGATCCTAAGCTGTATATGGAAATACAAAGAAAGAATAGCAAACACAATTTTGAGAAAGAACAAGGTTGGAGACATCATGTCCCTTTTTTAGAGTGACTATAAAGGCTGGATGCAGATCTCCGGAAAAAAAATTAGAAGGCAGAAACAGACCAGCACAAATAATGTTCAGCTGATTTTGACAGATGTGTACCAGTAATTCAATGCAAAAGAAAGCTCATCTTTTCAATCTTTGAGATGAAACAACTGGACACCCTGACCGCTCTGTGCAGAACTTCCCCCTGCCTTCTGCAGGCATCCTCTGGGCTACTGACATCCTCACGTCCTTTGTGTAAAGTGGCACCGTACTTACCGTGCACATTCTCCTGAATAAGTCATCTCCTCCTCATTTACAGCACCTAGTACAGTGCAAGTTCTATGCAAAGAGGCGTTACACCATATTGTTCAAGGCATGACAAAAATTTGCTTGCATTTAGTACTGATGCATTTTTTCCCATATTTTTTATCTGTAGCTGGTTGAGTCTATTGATAGAGAACTCAAGGATACAGAGGGCTAACTTCATTCAGAAATGAGTTCAGTAGGGACCATCAATCATGTATAAAACATAAAACTATAAAACTTCAGAAAACAAAATATTTGTGATCTTGAGTTAGTTCTTAGATGTGATACGAAAGTATGAAACATTACAGAAAGCTGATAAACTAAATCGAAATTGAAAACTCTGGCTCTGAAAACAAACAGGGCAGGAGATCAGGAGATATAAAAAAATTGTAAATTATCTGTCCAACAAATGACTTGAATCTAGAATAGACAAATGTCAAACTCAACAGGAAGAAAACTCAGTTTTGAAAAATAGACAACGGATATTCTAGAATACACAAATATCACAAAAAATCCCACGTTTGAAAAAATGGACAGAAGCTATAGACTCATATTTCACAAGATCACCTATGTCAGACAAGAACATGAAAGATGCTCAAGACCAAGATGCTAAGAACCCTTAGCCATGGAGGAACTGCAGCTTCAGACCTCGAGCTGCCAGGCGTGGTGGTGCGGGCCTGCGATCCCAGCACTGGGGAGGGCGAGAGACAGGAGGGCCATCGTGAGTTTGAGGCCAGCCTAAGCTACACGGTGAGCTCAAGCCTAGCCTGAGCTGCACAGTGAGACCCTGTCTCAACACACACACACACATTCAAACCATGAGACGATGCCAGTGTACACCTAGGAAAACAGGGTTGATGATTATCACTGTGCATTTTTTACATATACACGTACACAGTTCAGAAATGCTTCTGTTTGCAAACAAAAACGTTTTGCAAAATTTTGCTTCCATTCACCAACTGCACATCAGGTGACAAACATGATGACAACCATCCTCCTCACACAAACACAAATGCAGCCATCTTCCCCCAAATCATAAAACAAATTAAGAGCATAAACCGAGGTACCGCTGTATGTTTACTGTAATGCCAAACACACTGCTGAATGTGGGGACAGCTGGAATTCATACACTGTTGATGGCAATGCAAAGGTCATGGCCACTCTCCTAAAGAGTCTGGCGGTTTTTCATAAAGTCAGACCGTCACTTACCGGCCTTGCCAGTCTCCAGTATATTTACCCTAGAACAGAGGTGGAGAACCTCTGGCTGTGCTGCAGAGGGTTGTTGGTAAAATTCTTAGATCCAGTCACCAAAGTTAAGTTAGTTTCGCTACATCTGTTTTTAAAAAAAGGTATTTTCCAAAACCACAATACAATCACCACTAAGACTGCTAAAAGTGAAACCCCCAGTGTTGATAAGAACAAGGCGGTACACATACTGCTGGTGAGTTTACAATGATAAAAACACTTGAAAGGACAGTTTGGCTTTTTAACAAAATTATCTGTGTAATAACCCATTTCATTCCTAGATATATATCTAAGACAAATGGAAACACCTGTTTAATTTAAAAGGCTTGTATGTTAGACTCAATAGAAGTTTTATCCATAAGCAGTCAAACCTGGACACCACCCAAGTCTCTAGGGTTTATTACAATAAAAAACAATGAACTACTGCTCTCTGCAGCAGCGTGAAGAAATCGCGGAGAAGACCAGTTGTATCTGCTGCATTTCAGGACTACACAGAACTAACCCCGTGGGCTCGAATCGCAGCAGTGCTTTTCCTGGGGCGGGAGCATGAGGTCCACTCGGGCCACGGGAGGAGAAGATGCCTGCGCCGCCCTTCGCTTGCTCGTCAGTCATGGAGGGCGGTGGCAGTGAGAGAAGCCAGTGTGGAAACTGGACGTGGGTGACTTATCCTTACTAGCGCTGTTTCAGTACTGAAGCACAGAGGACTGGCTTGGGGAGACGCACACATCAGCTTACTCAAATGACTGCACCACACATAGTCCTTTATAAAGAGAGAAGACGACTGTTCTTCAGCTACGCCTTCAGCTGCCTAATTCACATTGTTTACCATCTCTTTCCAACTAGCAGAGGAGAGAGGCAAGTGTGTTTGCCCTGGCAGAGCAGACTGACAGAGCATTCACACTGCAGGAAGAATGCAGCTCCCATTCCTGATCCCAGGATTTTCCCAGATTACTCGTTGCTCCGATGACATTTTCTCCAATCACAAATGTTTTCATTATTACTATTTTTTGGGAAGCGGGGTACTGGGAATCCAACTCGGGACCTCATGCTTGCCAGGCAGGCACTGTACCATTGAGCTAAATGCCCGGCCCTCGTAACTGTTTTAAAATGTGACACTTCCTCTCTAGAGTTTGTAGAACACCCACCCCCGGCTCTGAGTGAATTATCTGTAGCGAGGACCACGGTGCAGAAGCTCCGCCTGGTTTCCTGTTACCATCTCTCACTGCCCCTGTCATGACCTGGTCTCGGCCTTGGTCAGGAATATTATGTCATGGCCATGGAAACCACTTACAATTTTAGGTTTATCATGAATAGGAAAGTCTGATCCAGACCCAAGATGTGGTTCTGTGAGAGACTGCTCAGTAACACGTGCAGGGCAGTTTGAGTCCTGGCACCACCATCAAAACCCAAAAATCCTAAAGTCAGAGCCTGGGGGTGGGGTCCGCAGAATCAGCTGTTCATTGTTACTGCTGTTCAGCTCCTTGATAGGCATCTCAGGAAACTATAGTGCAAGCCCGTAAATTACTGAACAAAAAGCTTTGTGTAATCTCTGTCTACTGTAATAAAATAGTTGCTCCATAATGAAGAAATAGTCTTCACAGTCAGCCCTACAGTGGGACAGTACTGTAGCAGATCACACGTGACCGGCATTGGGGCAGCAGGCACTATCAGCTTTCCTGAGTTCGTTTTTAGACTTTTCATCTGTCAGGCTGGGCAGTTACAATGGCCATCAGCTGGAGGATACGTTAAATCCTGGATACTGGCCAGGAAACTTATTTTGGTTTTTGTGTCATTTTTTTACTGGCTAATTACAGAAATATAAGAGTTAAATAATGTAATTTGTCAAAAATATTTGTCAGCATCTTTTATACTTAATAATGTCAGGCTAGTTGGAAGGGCTATCTATGAAAATATGCCTTAACCAGCAGGCGGACTGTACCAAGCGTCTACTGTGTGTTCAGGACCAATGTGTGTCCATGAGAATGGCTTGCACACTTGGGAATGGGGACTGGAGGATTTCGACTTCAAGCCCACCCTGGACACCTGAGTGACTTACTGAGACCCCATCTCCAAAATAAATACGAAAGGAATGGGGACGTAGCTTAGTGCAAAGGCTCTGGATTCAACCCTCAGTGCAGGGGGAAAAATGTGTATTTAACACAATAAGGGACGTGGGGGGGAGAGAACTTATTCAGGCCATACGTAGGGTGCACGCCCAGAGAGGATTTTTAATTTGTGTTACCTTTTCCCCCTTAAGAGGTGGCTAATTGTTCCTCCCACTGCTACCCAAACGGATGCAGCAGAGCTTTTCCTCCCCCTTCTCCTTGAACCTGGCTGCACAGACACGCCTATCACAGACGCACACAGGAGGGGGCGCCCTTCTGAAGGGTTCTCAGTGTCACTGTGGGCCTTTGCTCAAAGCAGGGAGTATATGAAGGGTCAGGCACCGCCCTTCTCATGCTTCTGCGGAAGTAGGCCATGCAGCTGCTGGCATCGCATCCCTGCCGGCTCTGTAGCGTGGAGCTGTGGTCCTCCACTGGGGCATCGCCTTCAGGAGGGGGCCCCTGGGGAACATGCCACAGAAGGCAGCTCCAAGAAGCTACAACCTGGACGTGAGCTGGGTCCAACGAGCACTCAGAAAAAATGGCTGCCATCCACAAATCTAACAACAAATGCTGGCGAGGAGACGGGGAAAAGTTACTTCTACACCGCAGGCGGGAATGTAAACTAGTACAACCTCTATGGAATTCAGTATGGAGATTCTTCAAGAAACTAAAACTAGAAATTCCATTTGACCCAGCTATCCCTCTCCTAGGTATCGTCCCAAAAGAGTTAAAGTCATATTACAGGGATATATGCATATCCATGTTTACAGCAGCACAGTTTATAATAGAGCTCAGAAACAGTGTATACACCCATCAACAGATGAATGGGTAAGGAAAATGTGGTATTTATACACGATGGAGTACTACAATGCCATAAAGATAAACTTGAGATATGTGTAGGTAAATGGATGCAAATTAAGGACACAATGTTAAACAGGACACATGGTTTCTCTTATGTGAGAAACATTACATATGTGTATGTATATATAGATATACATACATGCAAACACACAGAGCAAAATAGAGATAAAGAGGAAGTAGGGAGAAGTTCTAACACTTGCCCAAATTACATTACATAAAAATATTTCATGTAATAAAAATATTTCAATGTTTACCAATTTGTTTCATTTATATTAACTATGTTAGTTTGTTGAAAAGAGAATTTGTGTAATTATGTTTTTGTAAGAATATTTTTAGTTGAGGTCTTGTACTGAGTAACTACTCTGAAGATAACAATACAGTGTAATAACCATTGTCATTCTTATTTCATTATGAAAGTTTTCATAAAATGATTAACAATAAAAAGTAAAACCTAATGGAGAACCTTTGCCTGCTTTCTCTGTCCACTAAGATGGTATGCAAGCCCTGACCTGTCTCCTGGATTCACACTTCTCTTGTGGATTGCTGACTATATACACATAATGCCATGTTTTGAATCATGCTAATTGGCCTGTATAAATCTGATTCACAGGCCCTGGTCACTGAACCTAGGGACTTTAAGAGCTTTTCCTCCTACCTTATCAATCCTAGTCTGTTACATAATGAAACTAATGCAAACACTTTAGCACAAGTAAGAAGCATAAATAATAAAAGAGTATTAAGTATTGAGCCCTGAATTAAATTCCAGGCAGAAGTATGTTTAATTTGAAACACTAAAAAGAACTATTTCTCGGATAGGGAGACAGGGAGACACAATGTTTAAGTCCACTGGACCCTAGGTTAGAACCCAAGAATTCACAAAGTTTGCGTTTAAAGCTTAAGTCATTCACCACCGGCTATGCTTCTTTCCATACGTGGGAGGAGTTAGGGTTAGGGTTGCTACTGTCCTTGGCAGACGTCAGTATATGGGGGGTATACTTAAACACGCTGATGTTCCCGTATTACTCACTGGATCCCTCACCAACCCGGGAAATCCCTCTCCTGTCCTGCTGGACTCCTTGCAGCACCCATCCTCACTTCCTCCTGCTAACCCTTCTATAAAGTAGAACACAGCAGCTCCCCCTTATCTCCACCCAGCACCCTTTCCCTCTTCCCTGCTTAAACCAGAGAGCTACTTATCTTCAAGGACAGGGGAAGCCTCATCTCCTTCATGCAGACCTCCTGGAATCCGCTAGCCTTCCCCCTTCTTCATTAATTTATAAATGTTAGCTCCTTAAGCAAAGTCCTCACAGGCAGGAGTCACTTTTCCTTTTGTTACCTTGTACAGAACAGTTCTATATCAAGGTACTTCATGAACGGGTATTAAGGTTTGGCCACTTGACATCCAAGTGCCTGCATTACAGTTCTGCCCACATCACGATGCTAATAAGCAAACGCTGCAAACCTGCAGCAGTGCTTGGGCCACGGTTTCATTTGACCACTGCAACATTTAAAGCGTTCTGAACTAGGATACCTGGAAGCTGAGCATTCGCTCTAATTCACAGATCTCCCTCACAGCCTTGTGTGTCTGTTCCCCATCCAGCTTCACAAATTTGTTACCATTAGCTCCTTAGAAAACACTTGCTTTCATAACTCTTTTGATTTTTAAAAAATCATTTTGCAGGGCTGGGGACTGAATCCAGGGCCACACATATGCTAGGCGAAAGTGCTCTGCCACTAAGATGCATCACCGGCCTCACAACCTTTAATTGTTAAGGGAAAAATTAATTCTTAAATTCAGAGTTATTAACTACTACCCATACTTTCAAATTATAATACCACAGTGTTTTTTTCTCCACCAATTCCATGCATATTGTTCCCTGTATGCTTGCAATGGAAAATAGCTCCCAGTCAGAAAGTTCTCAAATCCAAAAGCAGATGGTATATTAATTAATTAGAGAAAGAAAACAGAACTGCTCAGCAGCTGTTTTGCTGCCTTAAAAGCAAATGAGCTTCAAACTGGAAGGGATAAAAATCTCGTGAAGACAGTTCTAAGATGCAAGCACAAGAGATCACTTTAAAGAGTCCCTGTCTTCACGTTCTGGCGAATCGCGCACCAGGGACCCCTGCAAGCCCTCGGGTGTGAGCTTGGGAATATTCTTGATATTCTCCAGAAACCCAGGGCAACAGGCCCCGGTCTCACAATCCCCAACACCAACAGTGCTTTTATTTTTTAAAATTGAAGAAAATCATTAGAATTCCTAAGCATTACAGACTATTTAGCTTGACATCGGTCTCTGGCAAAGTCTCTTAATCATACATAGGTCATACTGGGGGAGGGTTTGGCAATGTGTAGGAATTAGCAGTTCACTAAGAAGCATTCACTTTTAAATTAACATTTCCTTTTATAATATGCTAGAGGCTTTATGAGGTTTTCATTTGTAGCAAGGCACTGGATTCAAACTTTTCTCATATCCTTACGAAGTAGACCAATCTATGGATCAGAACAGTATATGGCCAGGCAGCACTGGCCTCAACTGATCCATTCATTTGAGCAATATCTACTGAGGACAAACTGGATTTCCAGCTGGTACCATACTGCTTTCAGTACTCTGAATTTAACAACTACTGTGAAAGGAAGACGTTTCTAGCCACATTTTATTGATTAAACTAGTTTCTTTAGATCACAAAGCTAGCAGGTGTCGGAGCCAGACTTCAGAATCCGGCTTCCCCGGCACCACGGGCAGCGAGCGCAGAGACCTGCCTCACACAGGGTCAGAGAACTGCTGAGAACTCACCCAACGCGCAGAGTTAACATTAGGAGCGCCAAAGTCAGGATTAAAACATATCAAAGTGTGTGTGTGGGGGGGTGTGTGTACAGATTCAACCAATGCTCAATCGCACGATTTAAAAATTAAAGCCTACCTAGACGACAAAGCCAGTGGGACATTTACTTTGGAATATCCGAAGGTAGAAATATACTCCTCTTCACTCTGAACTGGATTTGACTCACTGAATTCAATTTTGGGTTAAGGGCCTTTAGCACAAAGAAGGTCCTTTGATAAGGAAAGAGTCAACATGATTATTAACGATTACAGGCGCTGGCTTCTGGGTACCTACACTAAGTACTATATGCACATTATTAATTTCACTCTTACCACAACCTCTGGCAGACAGCATACTATTACTCCCATTTTACAGACGAATGAAAGGCTATCAAATAGACAAAAATCTTATTTTGTATCACTTTAGACTTTTCTAAACTTTTTTGATCATAGTCTTTCCAGCCTTTTGATGACAACTTCAGATTGTCTGTGCAAAAGTCTTGGGTCTAATTTCCAAAGTTGGAGGGCTATAGGCAAAAGCGGGGTCCTGGGAAACCTACGCACTATCTGCGCGGGTAAACAGGGCTGCATTCCTAGCGGCAGCCAGGATGAGCTCCGGGCCAAGCGCCGGCCGACGAAAGCGCACCGGGGACAGTGCAACGCCCGGAGCTACGCTTTTAAAAGCGCCCTTGTGCTAAATAAATCTCGGACTTTTCGCTTGATGGCAAAGTAAAGTTAACAACCGAACTATTTTCCCAAACCACTCCGCTTTACCTAAATTATGCTATTTCCCATTTATTTATGATAGCTATCTATGTCAGGCACTAGAAAACCACACCCATCCAAAGGAAAAAAGGAAATTCCAGCTGTTAATTTTGGGTTGATTTCTACTTTGTCATAATAAAGATTCCTTAAAGATATATATCACGTCAGATTCTAAAAGGATACAGTCTTTGATGCAAGACCACTAGTTCATAATTTTTACAACCTCTGGGAAGGGACGGGGTCAGGTCAGCGCATGCGAGGAGCAACGCCAGGCGCCCCGCTCGGCTCGCAGACCCGGCGCTCAGGCCGAGGGCGCTCGCCTCTACCCCGCCTTCTTCCCCTCACAGCGTGCCCGCTCCAGATCCCCTTTCCGCGGCTCAGCGAGCGCGGGAGCGGACGCCCGGCTCATCCAAGGCAGCAGCCCGCCTGGCTCCCCGAGCAAACGTCCAGGCGCATCTTTACCTGCAGGTCTGCATCAGCTCCTCTGCAGGGCGGGGAAGGAGCGTCCCGAGGCCGCGGACTCGCGGCTGGGGATGGGGGCGGAGCGGCCCCGAGCGCGAGCCGAGGAGCAGCGGCCCCAGCGCGGGGATGCGATGCGCAGGACCGAGGCGCGCCCGTCGCGGCCCCGGGGTCCCGCTGACTCCGCCCCACCCGGGGCGCCCCGTCCCGTCCCGTCCCGTCCCGTCCCGTCCCAAGGACAGCGTGAGGGCTCCGGAGAGTGGAGGACCAGGCGACCTTCCCCCGCGCTCCCGGCGCCTCCGCCCGCTCCGCCGCGCCCCCGCGCGCTCCCCGCGGGTTCGCGCCCCACGCCCCGCCGTGCAAGGCGGACGCGGGCGACGCCGAGGAGCTCGAGTGGCTGGCGCGTGGGAGGGCGCCTCGGAGCCCCGGCGCTGCCCGCCTCCCGCGAAGGGCCCGCCCCGCGCGCAGTCACCTCGCCGCCGCGCCCTTAGGGCGCTCCCTGTGGGAGCCGGGACACCTCGGTGCTGGGGCGCCAGTGCGGGCAGCGCGGGCGGGCGGCGGAAAGCGCCGGAACCCACGCCGCGCGGCGTGCGGGTGGAAGCCGGCGCGGCTGCCCCTCCAGGTTCGTTCGCGCCACGAGCGCGTACAGCAGAGGCGCTCGTGGCGCCCGAACACTTGTGCGCGTGTCCGTGTGCGCTCCCCGCGGGCCCCGACCCGCGTTAGGCTCTCCAAGTTGTTTTTCCCGAAAGCCGCTTGGAAGGCCACTGCCTCACCCCGCAGCACGGAGCGCGCGCCTCGACACACGGCCGTCGCTCGGCCACCCGGCCGCCCCTCGTGACCGCGGCCGCACCGCAGCCCGAGGGACGCCACAAAGGGGCCATTCTGTGCGCCGGCTCTACAGTGGATGAGTCAGTGCGGATCCTGCCCAAGGGACGGCGGGCGGCCAGAACTTCACTGGACTCCACACGCAGCCCCGAGCCCAGCTGGATTCAAACGGAGCCAGGTCCGTGCGTGTGTTTTCACACCACCCGGCGTGGCCGTGTGTATGTTACAGATGTATGTTTGATGCATACAAATTAATTCAAGTAGTGAAGTGACGTTACCCTGTCCCTGTCCCAGTCGGGAGGACTGCACCCGGGCCTCACCTCTCTGCCACGGGGCTCAACCCTGGAGGGCCAGAGGTTAGTTAGGACTGGGTTCCTGCAAATGCAATGGTGAGGACAGGCCTGTGAGTGT
Source organism: Dolichotis patagonum (assembly GCA_004027295.1). Taxonomy (NCBI): domain Eukaryota; kingdom Metazoa; phylum Chordata; class Mammalia; order Rodentia; family Caviidae; genus Dolichotis; species Dolichotis patagonum. Next base: position 156,867 of record PVJX010000344.1, on the reverse strand, counting down.
TCATGCGCACAAAGGCTGGGGCTTATAGGTCTGCTCAAGAGAGGCATGAAACCACAGGAAAGACTGACAAAGAGCAGAAGAACACTCTGACACCCCTCCCGCCAGCCCCAAAACAGAAAGCAGCTCAGGTCTGAAAAGGAAGCCAATTGGGAAGGTAGAAGAAAACTAAAATGCAGCACAGTTAAGTGGCCGAGGAGACAGGAAGACTGTTCCTCGGTATGAGCCCTGGTGGAACTAGGCATGGCCCATGAGAAAACTCATCTTGAGATCCTACTTCCACCTTTGCACAGCACGCTGGGCTAGGGGAAGGAAAGCTTTTAGTGGTTATTAAAAACAAACAAACAAACAAAAAACAACCAGTTACTCCTAGAGATACTTTTTCACTGATCCAGGATTTATGTGCTGTTTTTTAAAACATATATATTCAAGCTAAAATGGTCTCTTTAAAACAGTGCACTTATCCTGCATGTGCTAAGATTTTATTTAGATTTGGCTGAGAGACCCAGATAGCTTCTCTGAGAAGGCGGCAGACATGTTTTCGTATCAGACCCTCGAGGAGGCTCTCGGTGCAAAGCTCTAAGGACCAAGAAGCAGAAGTGGTGCAGCGTGCCGAGCCTGTGACTTTTGGCAGCCCAGACACCGAAGTGTGTTTCCTGATGGAGAGTGAGCCGTGGGTGTGCAAACGGCCTCTCGCCCTTTTCTCCTGCACTCTTCATCCTACTCCCAGCTGTTCCTGGGCCCAGAATCTTGTTGTGCACCTTTACCGCACTCGTAAAAGACCACTTGTTTAACATTTCCCCAAATCAAAGGTCATCAGATTACCCAACATTAACACGGGCCTACTGTTACATATTTGTAAATAATGTGGATAAGTGACCCTGTCAAAAACCAGATAAATACTGCAACAATCATTGCTCCAAAATTTATTACTTCAAGTTTCACATTGTAAAAAAAATTTTCATATTGTAGTGCATTTTTCCCCTTGGGGCATATGTGCCTTGCAGGATGACTCACTGCCCTGACTGTTAAAAACAATCTGCCACAGTTGGATAGTTCAGTTTCCCCTGGAATTCTGGATTTTTCATCTATTTATTAGCTTCATGATATTTAAATCAAAGCTAATATTTGACACATATACCTTGACAAGTGGGATGGCAGAGCTACATAGTTAAAGACACTAGGATGTTTACTCTGGAGAACTTAGAGGAAATTAGAACAGATCTCTAAGAGGAGGTCTCTACATTGCTGTGGTGGGCACCACTAGAAACAATTTAAAGAAGCCACTGTGGGAAGCTTTGGATTTAATTAAGACAGGACTGCTGATTATGGCTTATGACAGAATGGTATGGCTCAACCATAAGTTAGATGATCTACCTAGGGTGTTAAAAGGGAGTTTTCTAAAAAGGACAATAAAAGTTTGTGTCTCTAAGGAAATCCCTCCAAAGCCAAGCTCTCTGATCTCAGGAGCTGTTTTGCAATATGAATTCATGAGTGTCTGCCCTTGGGTTACATCACACAGCACCACAGGTGTCGTCTTGATGTCTGTGTTTGTCCTCTGCAGGGACAGAGCAAGACTTGCTGAGGTCTTTAGGAGACAATTTTCTGTTACCATTTTTCCTTAGAAAGCAAATCAGCTGCCAAATGTTAAACTGTTACTCAAAGAATTCCAGCTAACTCCACATAAGAAACTGTCTCTCCATGTAAGAGTATTTTATGGCTTGTGATATTTCACTTCTCTGCTAACTACTTTTGACAGTATAGACAGCAGCTCTTAAGCTGGAGACAAGCAGTGATAATTAATATTTAGTGAGCCATAGTAGCCATTTATATACTCTCTCATTTAGGAAATAGGAAAGGTAATCACTAACATGTGATAGAATTCCAATTTGAGCATAGGGCTGAGTCCAAAGCCAATGTTCCTTTCATGACTCTTTATTGCTTCCAACATATCCTACTTCTAGGCAGGAGTCCTCCTGCCCAATTCTCAATCCCTCAACCCTTATGGGCAAGTATCCATGGACAAGTTACTGAAATTTGGAAAGAAGATGGGTTGTTCCCCAAGTTGGTGAATCTCCAGTGGTCGAATACCTGGCTTGAACCAGTTGGTATGATACTGTTTTCCACTGCTTCTGTATTTCTAAACAAGGATCTATTCCAAGTATATTTTAAATCATATAGGCAATGCTTATAAAGAGCCATCCCCAAAGATATTATAGTTATGAAAGGACTCAAGTATATTTTATCAAACTAACTTGCAGATGCACAACAGTAGGAGAAGTCAGAGTATGTTTCAAAATGGAAATCATAAGAAGTCAGTGAAGAGTGTGTGAATTTTAATAAGGCCACCATCAGGCATGACTTGATGAAAGAATAGAGTAAGAATACAGGGCCTATGCTGAAGAACAAGGTGGCTAAGAGCTCAGGACACACAGGAATGGGAAGGAAAATGAGTTTGTGCGAGGAAAGGTTCAAGAGGCAGGGAATCCACATGAAAAAAACATAATGGCTTGAGTTACCACAATGCTTGAAAAAGAATTCATAAAATATGTGTTGTTTTTCCCGGCCACTTACTTTACCTCCATAAACTTAGTCTTTCTGTGGTTATTTTTGCCACCATCTACCAAGATGTGAAGCTTTGTAAACGTAATTGGAATTTTTTCTGACCACACAAGTAAAATTGCCTGCTAATCATAGATTTATAAAATAGAATTCAAAAGAGAAATCATCTTAGAGGCTAGGTTATTAGTTAAATCTAAGGCGACTAAGAATTTAAGTGAAAGGCTTATATTTCTAGTTTTAAAAAATGTTTACAGTAAACACTGACTACATTTGTAATCAGAAAAAGATCCAATGAAGTGAGTTTTGCTCTGAAAACTGGAAACATTTTGAAGTAATCTGAGATCTATAATCATTTTAAGGAGTTCTTGGGTGAGAATAGCTACTAACCCCTCCTTTGACTTTATTTTCAGGTCTTTTTTGAACCTTCAGTAAAATATTTTAGACAGTAAGAACATTTCACTGTTTATCCTTTTTCTATTTTACTTGCACTGTCCAACAGGGAATTGGGATTACCTGTGTAAGGGGCAGCTGATGGACAGTCCATGTTCTAAATGAAAGCAGGTAGATGAGGTCTTCAGGTCCTCTGACTGGCTCCCCAGCCTGAACAAACTTTCCCATTTTGAGCTAAATGACCATCTCAAGTTTAAAAGAATAACGTCCAATTGAAGATAATTAATCAGAACTTATCAGATATTAAAATTAAAATTCTTTCCCAACAAAGAGGTTTGCTTTATTCCCAAGGGAGTTTAGTTCCTGGGAAATTGCTACTCTATCTGATCTGGAACTATCTAGGTTTCATGTACAAGAAATTTAATATAGTCTTTTGTCAACATCCTAGACTCCCATCCACCTTATCTAAGAACTGTGATTGACTTTCAAAATCTAATTTAATTAAAACAATCAAAAAAGACCAAATCTAACTCTGGTAAGTTACTCTAGAACATCCTTATTATCCCACCACCAGGTCACATGGGAGCAAATAGGTTGCTCTTACATCCAAAGAAAAACTTCAGAGGGATTGTTCTGCAGTAAGTGTTAGTTATCTTCTCTTTTCTAAGACCAAAATTAAAACTCATCCATATTCCATAGCCCATCTATGGGACCAAACTAAGGTTAAGGGGGAGGAAACAGAAACAGAGGAAAGTAACATTGCTTGGATTAAATCACAGATAAAAAAATCAGGAAACCTTGGAAAACATGTGATAATATATGTCTGTGGAGAGATGAAGAAATGACCTCTTAGCAATATACCATTGATGGAGGAAAATCTACAGCACATCTGATCATGAGAAGTAACCCTATTAGGATTCACCCTTGTGGGACTGCAATGGCCTGAATATTTGTGACCCCCAAGTTCATATGTTGAAGCTCTATTCCCTGATGTATTTGGAGATGATTATGTCAGGAGGGTGGAGCCCTAGTGATGGGATTAGTGCCCTGTGAAGAGGATACATGAGAGCTTGCTGCCCTTCTTACTTTGTCCATCTTATGAGGACACAGCTTTCTTTGCCATCTGCAAAACAGGAAGAGGACCCTCACAGAGCCCAAGTATGCTGCCAGTCTGATCTCAGACATGCTGCTATGCAAAACAGCAAGAAATACATCAACTTTTCTAGTTTAAGCATCACCCCTCATCCCACCGGGTTATGATATGTTTGTTATACCAGCCTGAGCTAAGACAAAGTTTGACTCTTTTCTTTTGTGACTACTTTTGAATAACTTCTGTCTTCTGATATTCTCACCTTCAAAGACAGTAAATACTGTGGTAGCCTTGATTTTATTTGTACAACTTTAAGGCTCTTAATATTTTCCCCAGAAAGCCTCCTGTGCAACAGTCCTACGACCTGAAGATCATTTTCCCTTCTCTGAGGCACCCAGCTCACAGGCCGTAGCTCAGCCCAAGGAAGTTAGGCCTGGGCAGTGTCACCAGGTAGATCAAGTTAACCCAAGTTTCCCGTGGTGAATGCACACTGTCTCACGGAGTAGCCGTCCCAGTTCACATGCCTAAACACTCCCCGCTGAGATGTGGTGGGATAGAAAATGCAGATGTCTCTAGTATCTGCTTGCAAGAGGCCAGACTACCTATTCCTCCACTGTTCTGGCCTCAGACCATTTATGGTGTTAGTCTGAGGCTCAGTGAAACTGAGATGGTCACACCGCCTGCTGCTTCCCGTGTGACCGTTCTTGTCTCCAAACCATCTCACCACCCCAAGCCACACACGGGAGGCCACACAACAAAGCTGTGTGTCTCATATATTAAGTGATATCTAAAAGGTAAACCAGAAAGTTTGCATTTAGGTCAGGGGAATTTTCTGTGTACACAGTCATGTTCAGTTTGAAATATTTTTCCCTGTCTACTCCTTATATCATTGTCTTTTCTTGTAGGCTATAACTGAACAGAAGTAACCATTGAAACATTCTTTATCTTCCTGATTTTAAAAGGAATGTCTCTGTTTTACTAGTTAGTACAGTGTTTGCTATCAGATATAGCAATTTTTTGTTTTAAACATATTAAGGAAGCTCCCTTGTATTCATCATTATCTATAATACTTTTTCATGAATGGGTGGTTCCTCTCTCTGCTTTTTTCCATTTGTTGAGATGCTCAAATGGTTTCTCCAGTTTGGTCTATTGATGTGATAAATACATTTTAAAATGCTAAACTAATTTTCCATTTTTAGCATAAATAAAACCTGGTTATAATTGTTTTTAACACATTGCAAAATTTAGTTTACACATATGTTTTCTTAGTGGTTTTGAATTGTGTTTATGAGTGGTGCCAGCTTATAACTTTTGAAACAGTTCCGATCATTACTAATGCTATAGTAGCTTCATAAAAATGAAAAAGAAAGCTATTTACTAGTCATTGAGCTATAATAGGAAAATCTGTTTTTATAAAAGTTTATCAGACCCCACCCCCCCAAAAAAAAGAAAAGAAAAGAAAGAAAGAATAAAGAAAGAAAAAGAAAGAGAAAAGACAATGGTCTGGGAGATTCCTTTTTAAATTCCTTCATATATTTAAGTTTATACTTTAGATAATTTTGGAAATTTATGTTTTCTAACACATTAATCATTTTCCCTAAGTTTTAAAATTTGTAAACATTGTTTTATTATATTCTCTTGTATTTTAAATAACTGCTATACATGTTTATCTTTTCCTTTCCTAACACTAATTTATTTTCTCTCAGTGCTTCCTATGTTATGTTCTTTATTCTAGATTTAAATTCCTCCTGCTGTTAGTACATCCTTGAATTAATTCAATTAACCACAGTCTAAGTGGTAAATTCAATCTTTGTCTAACTATGACTTCATCTGACCTTTCTTTTTTAAAATTTTATAGAAAAATGGTAAAGCAAAATTTCATAACAAAATAATAGAGGGATAACAATAGTTAATACATTGCATATTGTTATCTTTAAAGTAGTTACTCAGAGTACAAGATATGGACATAAAAATTCTCCAATCAATATCAGCACAAACCTTCCTTTTCTGTGAACTAAGAGACACTAATTATATAACCAACTTGCATTTTTCCTCCCTTTTATCTTTCTTCTTGTCCCCTTCTCCCCCACTCTAGTTCTTCTTTTCCTTTTAAAGTTTCTTCCCATTTCACAATATTGATTGTGCATTTTAGACTTTATTTACTCTTTAAATTTCTCATACCATGGAGACAATACAGTGTTTACACATGTGAGTCTGATTTATTTCATTTATGAGTATGGTCTCAAATTGCATCCATTTACCTATAAAAACTTCAAGTTTATCCATTATCACTGTAGTATTTCATTCTAAAAGTATCACATCTTTTTTATCCATTCCTCAGTTGATGAGCATTTGGGTTGTTTTCAAGTTTTATCTATTACAAGCTGTGCTGATATACACATGGATGCACATATGTCACTGTTTTTAATTCTTCTGGGGAGATACCGAGAAAGAGAATAGCTGGATTGAATGGGACCTCCAATCCTAACTTTTTGAGGAAACTCAATACTAATTTACACAGTGGTTGCACCAGTCTGCATTCCCACCAGTAGTGGAGAAGTGTTCCTTTATCCTTGCAGCCTCCTCAACATTTGTCATTGGTTGATTTCTTAATGATAGCCATCCTATCTGGAGTGAGATGGAATTTCAGTGTTGTTTTAATTTGCATCTCTCAAATGACCAATGATGTTGAACATTTTTTTTCATATATTTATTTGCCATTTATATTGCTTTATCTGAGAAGTGTGTATTTATCTGAGATTCTCATTTTTAGATTGGATCTTTGAATTTGGGGGGAGGTCTGAGGTTTTTCAATTCTTTATATGTTCTAGGTATAAGTCCTTCATTTGAGGGACAATTGATGCTCAAATGAAGGACTTATACCTGGAGTCCTAAAATTGTTTCCTACTCCATGTCTTGTCTTTTCACTCTTTTGGTGATTTCTTTTTAGGTGCAAAAGCTTTTTAATAAAGTGAGATCCCAGTTGTTGATGCTTTGAAGTATTTCCCGTGCAGTTTGGGTTTTGTTCATGAACTTTCTGCCTACATCTGTGTCATTAAGATTTCTACCTACTTTGTCTTCCAGTAGATTTAATGTTTCTGTTTTAATATTTAGATCTTTGATCCACTTTGACTTTAGTTTAGGGCATGGTGATAAACATGGGTCTAGTTTTAGTATTTGGCATGTAGAGAGCCAGTTTTTCCAGCACTATTTATTAAAGAGGCTATCTTTCTTCCAGTGAACATGTTTGGTCTTTTGTCAAAGATAAGGTGGCCGAGTGTCTTTGTAGTTGTGTCTGCATCTTCTATTCTGTCCCAATTATCTTTAGGTCTGTTTTTTTGCCAGCACCATGCTAATTTTATCACAGTAGTTTTGTAGTGTAATTTCAAGTCTGGGATTGTGGTGCCTTCTGCCTTGCCTTTGTTGCCCAGAATTGCTTTTGCTATTCTAGGTCTCTTCTGTTTCCAAATGTATTTTAGGAATGTTTTCTCTAGCTCAGTGAGGTATGCTAATGGTAAATCTGTGTAACAATTTTTGAAGTATGACCATTTTCACTATGTTGGGTTTTCTTATCGATGAGCAATGGATATCTTTCCATTTTCCGATATCCTTTTCAATTTCCTTTATCAGGGTATAGTAATTTACTTCCTTTGTTACACTGATTCCTAAGTATTTTTTGGAAGCTATTGTAAAGGGTGTGGGTTCTCAAATTTCTCTCTCAGTGAGTTTGTTGTTTGTGTACAGGAATGTTATTGATTTTTGAGTGTTGACTTTATATCTAGCTATGCTGCTGAATTTGCTTATTAACTGTCTTAGTTACTTTTCTCTTGTTGACACCCAAATTAGGGAAGGGAAGGTATATTTCTTACAATTTTGGAGGTTTCAGTCCATACTCTGCTGGCTCCAAGGCAGGGTGGTGTGGCAGGGAAACCATTCATGGCCACCGCAAAACAGCAAGAGGGAACTGCGCAAAAGAGAAAAGACATGCCTGTTTCCTGCCCTTATGCTGTATTCGGCTCTGCCCCTGGGTGGGTGTAGCACTCACACCACCAACCCCAGTGATAGACAATCACCAACACTGGATTCAGCCCCATCCATGATTGCATGAGGCTTGGGTAGGGGACATCCAAACACAAACCATAATATTAGCTCTAGTAGTCTTTCAGTGGAGTTTCTGGAGGTCTTTTATGTAGGGTATCATGTCATCTGTGAATAATGATAATTTAACTTCTTCCTCTCCTAGCTTTATTACTTTTATATCTCTCTTGTCTAATTGCTCTGGCTAAAGTTTCCAGAATTATATTGAATAGGAGTGGTGATAGAGGGCATCCTTGCTTGTTCCTCATTTGAGTAAAAGTTTTTATTTTTTGTTCATTTAGTATAATGTTGGTATTGGTTTGCCACAGGTAATGACTATCCTGATTTTCTGCTGGGTTTTTGTCATGAATGGGTGTTGGGCTTTGTCAAAAGCTTTTTCTGACTCTATTGAGATGATCATGTGATTTTTGCCTTTGGCTCTGTTGATGTGGTATATTACATTTATTGATTTGTGTATGTTCAACCATCCCTGCATTCCTGGGATGAATCCCACTTGGTCATATGTATAATCTTCTTGATGATTTGCTGCATTCTGTTTGCTAGTATCTTATTGAGGATTTTGGCATCTATGTTCATTAGGAAGATTGGCCTGTAGTTTTCTTTTTTGGTTGTGTCTTTCTCTGGTTTTGCAATTGGTATAATATTTGCCTCTAGGAATGAGTTAAGGAGAATTGCTTCCCTTTCAATTTCATTAAAGAGTTTGAGTGTTGGCATTAAATCTTTAAATTTTGTAGCCCTGAAGCAAGGCCAGCAGACCGCTGTAGCTGCTGGTTTCAAACAGGAGCCTAAAGAGAATTCTTTCTGTGGTCTGTTGGCCATTTCAGTACTTTGGAAATGGAATGGTCAATTCATCAGAAAGAAATAGCAGGGTGAGTATGGCGGACTTTAGGGGGCCTGCAGGGGAGAGACCCTGGTGCCTTTGGACCTGCACCATGCGGTTGACTTGGGGTGCCGGGAGAACAAGGAGCTCCTCCCCTCTCTGGGGGCAGCTGAGAGTGTGGCAGACTTTTGGCAGCCTGAAGGAGAGAGACCCTGGCGCATCAGGACCTGCACAGTGTGGTTGACTCAGGGTGCCAGGAAAGCAAGGAACTCTTCCCATCTCTGGGGGGCGACTGTGATCCTGCCTGTGTGTGGGCTGAGAATCAGACATCTCATGTCATCCTGTCCCCCATCCTGTGTTCCCCCACCCCCTCCCCCCTGCCTAGCAAGTGGGAGCCAGTGAACTACACATCTTGTGAAAAGACTGGCTATGTTATTTAGTAAGAGCTCTCCATATGCAAAGATAAGGACAACCATTTGGAAGAAAACAAGAGACAATATGACAGATAATGAAGATCTCTGGTTGTCTAGCTTTGAAATTTATGCTTTCTTATGTCCCATTCTGTTCTGTTTTGTTGTGTTTAATTTTACTCCCTTTTAAAATAAAATTTTAAAAAATTTTTTAAAATCTTTAAATTTCTTTTAGAATCTAGTAGGACCTGGGTTTTTCTTTGTTGGTAAGTTTTTAATTACATTTTTAATCTCATTAATTGATATTGGGTTGGTCAGAATTTTTATATCTTCTTGATTCAGCTTTGATAATTCATACATATTGAGGAATCTATCTGTTTCCTTGGTCTTTTCCATCCAGAGAGTAGATTTTCAAAGTAGGTATTGATGGTCTTCTGCATCTCCACAGGATCTGTATAGTGCTTTCACCCTTTCCATTCCTCACTGCATGAATTTGAGTCTTTTCTTTCCTTTTATGATAAGGGTGACTAAGGGTTTATCAATTTTATTTACTCTTTCAAAGAATCAACTCTTCAATTCATTAATTCCTTATATTGTTTTCTTAGTCTCAAATGTGTTAATTTCTGCTCTGATCTTTACAATTTCATCCCTTGTACTTTCTTTGTACTACCCCCCAACCTCTAGTTGCTCTTTGTCATGGTTTATGTCGGTGGCCCCCAGGCCTCATGTATTTGCATTGTACATTTGTGACTGGTTCATTGTCTAGTGCTTGGATTGATGGTGTCAGTGCTACACCCTCCTAGAGGGTGGAGCTAGGATGTGATGTAATGGCAGGAAGAAGGTGTGTCTATCTCTCTTGCTGGTTTCCGCCTTGCTGTTTGCAGCCACCATGAACTGCGGCCCTGCCATGCCACCCTGCCTTGGAGCCAACTGAGTATGGACTGAAACCTCCAAAAACTGTAAGAAATAAACCTTTCCTTTCCCAACTTTGGGCATCAGGTATTTTGTCTCAGCGATGAGTAAAAAGTAACTAAGACACTCGTACTCTTTTATTTCATGTGCAAATACTATTACCTTTAGGGACTGATATTAGTTCTCCTTTTATTTATTTTTTCATACAACATGTCTTTAGGCAACCTTATCCTTTTGCCCTTCTTTAAAATACTTTTTTGCCACTGATTCCCAAATTCGTATATGCTAAGTAGCAAACTTAACACATCAAAAATAATTTTTTTGAGATGGAGTTCTCCTTATGTTGCCCAAGCTCATCTCAAACTTGTAAACCTGGGTGCTCCTCTTGCCTCAGTTTTGTGAGAAGCTGGGACTATGGATGTGCACCACCTAGCCCAGTTAAAAATAAATCTCTGATATCCCTCTTTGGTTTTTCTTCAACTCAATAAATGGCAACTGGTGTCTCAAATCAGAAACTCAGCAGTCTGCTGTCTTCTTCATATTTTTCGAGTCTCAGTTCAAATGTTAGCTCCTTGGAGACCTCCCTGACTTCTCAATCTTAACCAGCCTCTTCATAGTAGCTTTTCTTTAATAATTACACTGTGTTTCCCTCATGGCCTTTTTACAACTTGAAATTACCTTGTTTTATTCTACCTGCCTTCCTAGAATGTGAGGCCTCTCACAGTGCCTGCACACTACACCCTCAGTGCCAAGGAGAACAGTACCCTGTATACAATGAGCACTTAAAGTACTTCTTGAACATACAAACAAGATGCTTCCACTTCCAGTTCTAGCAGTCTAGTGTGTATAGCATCAACATTCCTAATGAGAAAAACCATAAAATTTGGATAGAATATCTCAAAAATGCAGAGCGAATGTATCTAAGATCTACCAAGGCAGCCAAGACTCAGGAGCCAAGATCCCAACTAGAGTGCAAGTGCTGGGGAGTGAGTGTGCTGTTTTGCACAGTGTATCTGCTTGAGGCCTTGCCAATTTGCAAGCAAGAGTCAAACGCTGAGAATCTGAACAGAGCTTTCAGCCTCTTGTTGGCTTTGGGAAAAACGAATAGTTCAAGATCCATCACAGTGGAGGGCTCATGCAAATACCACTTGCTTTTAGTTGGACCTGCTGAAGAGATAGTGCAGAACTAACAGATAAACCATGAATGTCCTGGAAGAAAATCAACTCTCACAAAGACAAACCCAGTCTCCAATTAGCTTAATCTCGTTATGGTAATCTTTCCAAGTGTAACAGACTGCAAGAGCATCATGCAGAGTCTCACATTGTTCTTCTGCTTTTCAATTCACAATGTCAGGCATTCAATTAAAACTTACCACTTAAACTCTAAAGACAAAAGACCAAAGAGAGAAAAATAGAAAAACTAGCCTGGAATGGTGACGCATGCCTGTAGTCCCAGCACTCCGGAAGGCTAAGGCAGCCTGGACAATTTAGTGACTTAGAGAGAGACACTGTCTCAAAATTTTAAAAAAGGGCTGAGGCTGTAGCTCAAACAAAGACAGTGGGTTCAATTCCCAGTGTACTCTCCCCCAACAAAGGTCCATAACTGATGGAGAAACTAGCGTTTCAGACTCAGGCTTGTTACATTTAAAAAAGGTATCACATAGTCACTATTAAAAATCAAACCAAGTTTAAAACTGAAAAATATAGTAACTAAAATTAATAACTAAACAGACAATTGTAGATGACTATAAAAGCAGGCTAGTTACAGCTGATAAGAGGTACAGTCAAGGAAAATTAAAAATGGAATATAATCACATTAAATCATGAAAACTTGAAAAGATAGAAAATACTTTTAAAACATAAGAAACATGAGACAAGATGAAAATGTTTACCATAGGTGACATAAGAGTCCCCAACAGAGAGAAGAAAATGGGGCATCAGTAATATTTGAACAGATTCTGGTCAGGAATTACTTCAAACCTGTAGAAAGTGTCAAGCCACAGATACTAGAGCCACTATGAAACCTAAACAGGTAAGATTTAGGTAAAGTCAACATTTTTGCCACATGTGTAAAAATGTGTGGCAAAAATGCTGAAAACCAAAAGCAAGTAGAAACCTTAAAGCAGCAGAGGAAGACGACAGACCACTCTCAACAGAGCAATAATAGGTTTGTCAGTTGCTTTTCAACAGAAATGATGAAACCTAAAAGGCAATGAAATGACAGCATAAAAGTAAGGAAATAAACAAAACCTACCAACATGTCAATTTTTTTTCAGACCCACATGGACAAAAATTTCTAACAAAACACAAAAAAACCTCTCTAAAAAGAAAAGTATATTCATAATTAAGAACTTTTCATTAAATGATATCATTACATGTGAAATTGCAAACTATCACAGGAAATGATATTTGCTATAAAGATATATGTACTTCATGTATTAATGAAAAATAACTTCTAGGAGGACAGATAACTCTCTTTCTAAAATGGGCAAAAAACGCTGATAAGCACTTTACAGAAGAGGATATCTACCAAGTGACTAACAAATATATTCAAAGGTGTTCAACCTTGTTAGTCGCATCAGAAGTGCAAATGAAGACCAACATAGGCTCTCAATATGTCATCATTAAAATGACCAAAACATTGTGTTAGAGGAACGACTAAAATTGTCAAATACTGTAAATGAGAGGAAAACCCAGGGCAATCACTTTGAAAATGTTTGATATTATAAGCTAAACCTAAATGTATGTTTGTGCTCTGATTTGGAAATTATAATTCCTAAATGCATTGGCTGAGTATCCCTTACTGAAAATGCTTGGCACCAGAGGTGTTTCAGATTTCTTCTTGGATTTTGAAATATTTGCATATACATAATAACAGGCACCCAATCTAAACATGAAATTCATTTGTTTCATATACATTTTATACATACAGCCTGAAGGAACAGTATTTTTAGTGTACCTACATTTTGACTGTGACTTGTCACACAAAAGTCAACATGCAATCTTCCATTTGTGATACTGTCAGTGCACAAAATGTGCTGGATTTTGGGTCATTTTGGGTTACAGATTTTCATACGGGGATGCCCAACAAAAATGCACCAAACGTGTGCACTGAGAGACAGGAATACTTAGATCATCAGTCTTTATAATACCTCAAAAACTGGAAATGCCTGAGGATTAGAACTACATCTGGCAAGTATCATACCTTTAAGGAATATAAATTTTATTATTCTTCTTCCTTAGTCTATGAAAGTGTTCCTGTATTTTATAGATTCCCAAAATCTGCCTAGGTAAGAACTGCTAACATCTTTTTAGAGACAATGGATTAAATATAATTGAAAATGCCTAGCTAAAATAATTCTAACCTCCAGCCTGGTTAAATTTTTATGGTAGATTTAATCACAGCAAAAATGTTTACCTTGAAAAACTAATATTCTAAGATTAGTTTTAAATTGGATTTGATTCGATTTTTTAAATGCTCTTGTCAAATCTGGGTAAAGCCTCTCCTTCCTATTGAATTGCAGAATCAAACTTCTCAAGTAGATATCCTTTAAAGAGACAGTCATTGTAAAAGTTATTTCACTATGAGCCAACAATTAATCTATTATGACTCACAGCCTAGGGCTGGGAAACAATATGAAGTTACCAGTCCTCGAACTATCATCGCTAGTCTCATTTGGCAGTTGTGAAACTGCCCTCTTGGTTTCTGCAGAGACTTTTATGAATGCCTAGGGTTTTTCAAACTTCTCATGATCCCTTTCTAAATGATGGCTGAAAAAGATGTAATAAACGCACTCCTGATCCTGAAAAACAATAGTGTAAAAACTTCACATAATGCAAACAATATATGGAACCTAGTATACTTTATGAAAAACAAGAATGAAGCAAATCATTCAGTCAGTGGCAAGAATCTAGTTATCTGATTGACTCTTAGATACTATTTGTTTATCCATAAATCCTGAGTTTTCTAATGAATCATTTAAGACCAATCATAAAATTACATTTTTGCATTCTTCTGCCAGTATTTGATTAACTTCACATTTAAGAATTCTACCAACTATTGGTTCTTTTAAAAGCTAACAATAAAACAAATTACTGTCATTCAAAGATAAAACTTTTTAGCATTTTTATACATTTATTGTCAATCTTTTATACATTTTATAGTTAATGTCTACATATGCTTGTATTTTGTGCAAAGTTTACACATACACAGTTTTATAACATGTATTCATTTAGCCGGGTGTGGTGGTGCATGCCTGTAATCCCAGCACTCAGGAGGCTAAGGCAGGAAGATCGCTTCAAGTTCAAAACCAGTCTGGGCTACAAAGTGAGTTCAAGGCTAGCCCAAACTGCATAGTCTCAAAAAAAAAAAAAAGACAAAAAACAAAACAAAACAAATCATGTATTCATTTTACTGCATATCATATTAAATAAGATCCACCTTTTTGTATGGTATTGACTGTAAATCTATAAAATTGAGCTGAGTGAAACTGTGTTTTCATTCAGGGAGATAATTTGTTCATAATATATTTCTTTTTTATTTAAAGTAAGTATGATTAGATTTTTATGTAACTGTAAATAAGTATGGCATCATTAGGAAAATGTCACTGTTATATTAAGAATTAAAAGTTACGTAGACATGCAATTATTACACTGTATCTGTCCTAGAATCTTCCAAACATTTGTTTAAAAGTTAGTATCTAGGTTTAATTTTTCAGAGCTGCTTTTTTTTTTTTAAGTGAAGCTTGATACAGTGCAGCACCCATATAACCTCAGCTACTCGGCAGGCTAAGGTATGAGGTCTGTAAGTTAGTTAGAGGCCAGCCTGGGCAACACAGTGAGGTCCTGTCTCAGAATGAAAAACGTCTTGAAAAGGACGAGGTATGTAGTGTAGTGGAAAAGTGTACCTGTACTTTAATCCCCAGTACCACAAAAAAGACAAAACAAAAAAATTTTGCCTCTCTTTACTGAGTCATTCTAGGACAAATACAAAAGTTTAGTATACTTTAATTGAATGAGAAAGAAGTATATCCTAATACTTTATTTTGCATTCTCCTCTTTTAGTCAAAACACAATTATTTACTTTTATTTTCTAAATATTATGGGGGAAAACAAATTTCGAGGGTTTTTTTTAGTACAGTATATAAGTTACTTAATTTTCACAAGAACTATAAATAAAAGGCCAAGAAACTTGAAATTTTGGGCTTGGCATCCTCATGTAGTGTTCACCAAAGATGAACATGGATATGCTTATGATCAAAGTTTTTTTGATACCAGAAACCAAACTCAGGACCTTGTGGTTGCTTATGCCATTGAGCTATATCCCCATCTCATAGTTAAAAAAAAAAAAAAACCAAAAAAGATATTTCCCCCTAGGGTTAATACCATCTAAGCAAGTAGGAAAAAAGGACAGAAATAGAGCCTGGAGATTCTAGAGCAATGTCCAATGATAGTTCATAAAATGAGGATATCATCAGCTCACTCTGAGGCTTTGATGATGTAGCTGTCTGCAAAGGAAATCAGTGTAAGAAAAGAAATCAAAATGATCAAAATAACCCAAGGTTGAAAACTGTGTCAAGAATAGATCCATGAAAAGCCCAACTGCTTCCTGCCTGTCCATTTTTTAAAAGTTCATAATTACACCTTCAAAAATGAACCTTCATGGCCAGTGTAATTGCCTAGATATAAAGAAATTCTAAACTAAAATATTAAAAGTGTTTTTAAAAAGCGTTCACTAACAATTTATTTGCAGCAAAATTCTAAACTCATAAAATTACCCTCCGTTTGCTGCTGGGAAATTCTAGTTCATAATAACTTAATGCTTTCAGATACAAAGAACCAGTTTCAAAAGCCAAAGAATCGGAATTTAGAAAGGCCAACAAAGGCTCTAAAGAACCGAGAGCTGCAACTTGAGCCTTTTCACATTATTTTCTCATTGGCTCCCTTGATGCTTTCCCCTCCCAAGAATGCCCCAAGTTTGGTGCTGTGGGGCACCAAGTTCATCCTTTTCTTACAGCGATTTCTCAGTTTGAGATACTGAATGTTACTGGCAAGCTCTGTTACTTCACGTCATGTTGGCCAGAAAAATGTGGTTGCAGAGCAGTCATAAGCCAAGGGCCTTGGGAACCAGAGAACTTGGAACACTGAGCTCTGCAAAACAAAAGGAGCTCCAAGACGTGAGTTCCACTCACAGCCAAACATGACAGTGCCACGGCACTGCTGTGACTCCACAAGTCGGACAGGGTATGTCCTGAATTCGGTGAAGAAAAGCTCCCCACAAATTGAGTCTGAATAGTCTAGCTTATAACCAGAAAAAGGATATTTTTGTACTCACAAAAATACCATTGTTAATAGTGATTTACAGAGAAAGTGACATACAACAGTTGCATGCAACAGTAGTAACCAGCCCAGACCTCCCACGTCCTCCCAGGAGAGCTCACCCTCCCCTGCAGCCACTGCCCCCACATCCTGCACACAAGGCCAGGACAGGACAGGCCACCTGGGATCACAGGCAGTTACAGCGCTACTATAATTCGTACCAAATTGGGTGGAAATCAACAATTGCAAACCATAACTTGCATGTTAGGACAGGTTTCCAAATCAAATCTCAAGCCCTCAGCTTCTCTATGCCCTCCTCCTTAGTCCTCAGTTTGATGAGCCCATTACTCCGACAGTCTATTAATAGGCTGATCCCACAGCTGCAGCCTTGGGTCTCCCAACCCCATCCTGTGAACCCCCTGCATTCTCACCTGGCCTGACCCCTCTCTGCCTCCAGGCCTCTGGTAAGCCTTGTCCTCCTGAGAGGGGGCCCCTGCCCTCCAGCCTTCCGGTCAGCGATCAACAGTAGATCCTCCACCCCACACCTGTGGCCTGCTTCTGCGGGCGTCTCCTGGCAAGCACACCCTGCACAGCTGGGCACCTTAGGACTCCCCCGGCACGCGCCTGGCACACGCCCTCCCCGTTCCAGGACCTGGGCTCTCTCTTCTCTGCTCTGGGGTCTGCATCACGGAGCACAGCGTCCAAATGAGATCCGCTTCTCTAACGTACTGTAATACAGGGACTCCCCTTATGAAGTTATGATTTAATTAGTGATTTAAAAGTCACGTGCTTTGTAAAAAGAGAGGAGAAGAGGGGTCAAAGGGAGGGGAAGGGAACTAGAAAAAGAGGAATCATGTACAAGTACAAATTCCTTATGGTGCATGTCATGGGAAAAAGTTGTATGATCATGTACAGCTTAATCAAGTATAATCAAATTCATTTAAAATATAAATATAAATATTGAGGAAGGATTATAGAGACAAATTTATTACTATTTCCTACACAATAAGTAAAACCATTTTTTTCATTGACCTCAAATTAATTAATGTGAGAAATAGTACGTAACCAAATTTTTAAATAAAACTGCTTGTTTGAGGGGTCTGCATATATGCTAAACTGTAGATTAAATTTTACTCTTGCCAAAAAACACTGCTTTCATGATGTGGTGCTAAGTTTTCCTTTTTTAGTCTAATACAGATTCACTATACCTTCTCATGTCAGTGTTCACTTTTTTAAATTCTGGAGACATGGGAGACATAATCCTCAGATCATCTTATGTAATTATTATCATTATTACATCCCCACTAATGTGTATTTTTCCACAATGACTTTTAGCTTTCCTTTCCATCAGTCATGCATGCCCATTTAAAATAATGCAATTAAAAAATTAAAAACCAAAGTACAAACAAAATTCTTAAAGAATCCCATGATAATCCTAAAAGGTTCTCTTTCATACATATCAATATGAGATTTATCCCACATAAATTTTTTAAACTGCAAACAGTAACCTCAGCTTCCCCATCAGTGACAAAGTAACAGTCTCTTGTGGGACCCTCCTTGTCTGAGGGAGGCAGGGTGCCCTAGATAGGCAGGGCACTCTGCCTCCCACTAGCACCAACAGCGCTGCAATAAACATAACTGTGTCTCCCTCAGCTGGGAGCGATTTCTTTTCCATGTGGGCGCCTAAGAGTGTGATAGGTGGATCTATTTTATATTTCAAAGTACCAGATTTTCTTTATTTTTTGGTGGTGGTACTGGGGCTAGCCTGCTAAATGGTTTAGAAGGGTTGAAATTTCTAACCCTCCTGCCTTAATCTCTCAGAGTGCTTGGGATTATGGGTGTGCACCACCATGCTTGGCCAGATTGCAGTTTATTTATTTGTTTATTTGGGATCAGGAATTTAACTCAGGACCTTCCTTCCTTTTGCCAGGCAGATGCTGTGCCACTAAGCTATATTCCAGTCCCCAGACTGAAGTTTTAGAAGGTTAAAACTATGATGTTTTCCATTCATCTGAGAGTGCCCTTCTCCTCAAATTGTTCAACTGCAGGAATTTTTACTTTTGATTTCTTCTAATCTAATAGTTATGAAATATGATGCAGTGTTACTTTATTTGTACTTCCTAGCAAGGCTTAGCATGATTTCTTTTTTCTTTTCTTTTTTTTCCCCAATATTGGGAATTAAACTCAGAGCTTTTGAACTCAGATATCTCTACCCTGTTTCATGTTTTCTACTTTTGAGACTAAGTCTTGCCAAATTGCTAAACTGCCCAGGCTGGGCTTGAGTTTATGGTCCACCTGCCTCAGCCTCCAAGATTACAGGCGTGGGATTACAGGCCATTGCACCCTGCTGATTTGTTTATTGGCCATTTGGATTTGCTTCTCCATCTCGCTTACCGTTGTTTCTGTTTGGTTAGCTGTTTCATCCATTCACAGGATTTGTGTATCTGTCAGCTCTTCTGTATCATGTGTTTCAAATAAATAATCTCCCTTAATTCAGAATTTCCTTTTTAAAGCTTCTGTTTAACCATAACATTTACTTTCTTTACTAGTTACATTTAATTCTTTGCCATGAAGATTTTTAAGTTATTTGCGTCTTTTTCCTTAGAACTTCCAGGTCCCATCCTGGTTAATCAGGTTGGAGGATGTTTGTGTATACATAAAACCTGTAATTTCAAATTTTTTTCTTTAATCAATCTGGAATTTATCTTGATATATCTTCCCCCCCTGAATTAATATGCTGCAGGATCATTATTAAAATAACTCATCTCTTTTAACTGAAATAGCAGTTTTGTTATATATCAAACACCCACAGGTACTGAGATCTATTTCTGAATTCTCCATTCCATTCCTCTGACTTTTTTTCAGAGCCAAAACCAAAGCCAATAAAGAGGTCATGATATGCCTCAATCTGGTGAGGCAAGCCATTCATTACTTGTGTCTTTTCTTCTCCTTCCTTTTCCTTCTCCTTCGCCCCTCTTCTTCCTTCTCCCGCACCACCTCCTCCTTCCGTCTCCTTCTTCCTTCACCTCTTTCTCTCACTCCCACTGGGTTACTGGGAATTGAACCCAGAGCCTTTGCAGCCCCTTTTTCTCATTTCACTTTGAGGCAGTGCCTCAGTAAGTTCCCCAGGAAGGATTTGAATTTACAATATTTCTGCCTCAGCCTCCCAGTGTTGGGATTACAACCATCATACACCACCATGCCCAGTTTGTTCCCTTTTTACATCAATTATTCCAATATATCTTTTAAAATAACTTTAATCCTTCCCAAGCCCTATTCCAATTTAAATTAGAATTATATTTACTGAATTTTGGGAAGAATATATGCTTTTATGTTATTAAATTTATTTACAAATTATTTAATATCCTACAAAATATTTCATTTTCTACAGATGCTCTTTTAAAATTTGTCTTCCTCTTTTAAAGTTTGTTCCTAGTACAGAGAAAATCAATTTATCTGTTCACCTTTTGTCAGTTTCACAACCATTCTAAATGTCCTCACTGTTCAGGCTGCCTTCATTCTTAGCAAAACCCTTATTTCTTATCTATTTCTTTTTTTGTTTTGTTTGGAGACAGGATCTCCCTATATAACCCAGGCTGGCTTTGAACTCACAACAATCCTCCTGCCTCAGCCTCCCAACTGGTGGGATTACAGGCATGCGCCACCACACCCTGCCCTTACTTCATTTTTTTGAAATGAGGTTATCAGCTTTGGTGATTCCTGTCTGCCTGAACACCTTTCCCCCATACCTGTTCTTAATCCTTCTCCCTCCAATTTTAGAAGATAAACTTTGTTGCCTCCTGTTCAAATCCAGGTTTTACTGACCCTTTCAACTTCCTGTAGGATGGTGCCCCTTCTAATTTCAATCTGTTAGCTGTATTCTATTAACTATGTCTTCCTCCTGCACCTTCCATCTCTGGTTATGCTGTGTTATAGTTTGTGTCTGGATGTCCCCACAAAGCCTGAGGAGGCACTGAATCTAGAGTTTGTGACGGATTCATTGTGTAGTGCTGGGGTGCTGGGTGTGGGTGCTACACCTACCATGGTGTGGGTAGCCTATGTACAACATAAGGGACAGAGTCTTCTCTTGCTCCTCCTTTTTGCTCTTACTACTCTTCTGTTGTTTTTGCCGTCTTCTGCCACCATGAACTGTTGCCCCTCTGCCATATGCCACCCTGCATTGGAGCCAGCCAATTATGGACTGAAAAAAAATCTTCACAAACTCTGAGCTAAATAAGCCTTTTCTCTTTTAACTTTAGGTGTTGAGAATTTTGTTCTAGCAACAACAGAATAGTAAGCAAGACAGAATTTGGTAATATAGAAGTGGGGTTGTTGCTGTGACTATGCCTGACTGTGTGGTTCAGGAGCCTTTGGGAATGACTTGTGGGAAGAGTTTGGAAAAGTTTGGAGATGTCACTGAAGAGACTAGAGCTGGAATGCCTCAGGCTGTTCTATATGAGAGACTCTGGTCAAAGCTGAGAAGACCAGAAGGCTGGTAAAATCCTGCCAGTAAAGATCAGGCCTAGGAGGATTCTGCTGGGAAGAAGGACTGAATGGGCTTCTGCACTCCAGACAGTGTGTTATGGCTTGGCAGAAAGCTTGTCTGCATTGGCTCATGTCCAGAGACTTTGTCTGAGACTGAGATTGAGGACTATGAACTAACTAATCTTGTAGAAGAAATTTTTCAAGGCAGTCAAATGTGGAGGTGGTGGTATGGCTACTGTTGGGGGTTTTTAGCCAGATTTATGTTGAGCATCAAGAGCAAAGAGCCCAGCAGGATAATTTAAAATGTTTTGAGGAGGGCCGGAAAGAAAGCTCCAGCAAAGCTGTGGATTGCAAACATAGAGCATAGGAAATCTTGGTTGCTGGGAAGGAAGAAGAGAATAGAAAAGATGGCCTGGGGGCATCACAAGAAGCACCAAGACACCACCTTCTGCAGTGTCAAAACTGCAAAAATGAATGACTTTGCTTTGAGGAGAAAGCTGTAGAACACCATGTTCCAGAATGGTGGCGGCTTTACCATGTTTCAGAATGGCAGCAACCTAGAAAATTTGTTCCTCAGAATTGGATTCAAAGTACTCAACCCCTAAAGCCAAGACAGAGGGAAGCTTGGTTACTGTTCCAGTTAGCAGCAGACCTCAGCATCATCCACATGGCTGTGGTTTTAGGTGCATGCAGAATACGAGGGCTGTGGTGTTAAAGTGGCTTGCACACTAATTTCAGAAGGCCTGGGAGGCCAGGCAGTGTGCCCTGAGAGGGCAGTGTGTGAGGCTGTGAGAGTGAAGCCAAAAGTACAGTGGAAATGCCAGAAGTCTGGAAAAGCCAAGAACATGGATCATCTGAGAAAAACTGCAAGGAGGGAGTAGAGTGGGCCTAAGACAGAAGCCATGGGAGCTACTGCCACTGGAAGTACCTTAGAGGCGAAGCCACCCGAGCCCTTGCCACAGCTCACAACTTGCCACAGATTGCCTCACATGCTGCTCATGGAACTACAGGACTTAACATTTGCCCTCCCAGCTTTTGAACTTGCTTTGGTCCCATTCCTTTGTACTCCTGTTTATAACCTTTGGAATGAAAATGTCTATCTTGTGCCAATGAATGTTGGAAATGTTTAACTTTCTTTTCATTTTTACAGGGGCACAGCTAAGTGTTTGCGTTAAATCTCCGAGGAGACTTGGGACTTGGACTTTTCAGTAATGCTGAAACTGTTAGGATTTGGAGGAGGACTACATGATTTTTGCATAAAGGTATGTGATAAGTCTTTGGGGGGGGTCAGGGGCAGAATGTTATGGTTTGTGTCTGGATGCACCTCAAAGCCTCACATAGTCATGGTGGGGTGCTTTTCAGAGGCAGCTGAATCTAGAGTTTGTGACTGATTCATTGTCTAGTGTTAGGGTTATGGGGTATGAATGTTACATTCACCATAGTGTGAGTAGCCTATAAATAACATAAGGGACAAAAAGAGTCTTCTTTTGTGCTCCTCCCTTTATTGCTCTTGTTCCTTTTGCTGTCTTCTGCTGCCAGGAACTGTTGTTCCTATGCTACACCACCCTGCCTTGAAGCCAGCTGATTATGGACTGAAACCTTCACAAACTTTGAACTAAATGAACCTTCTCTTCCTTAATTTTGGGTATTGGGTATTTTGTTTCAACAATCAGAGAAAAGAAACACATACTGTGTGCTGTTAAATCCCTCTTTGCCTTTGTGGAGAGGCTTGTTCAACAACACAGACAGATTCTACAGCCATTCAGTCATTGGTAACCTTCAGAATCACATCTTTATGGTTGTTACTAGTTCTTCTCCTCCCTTCTTTAATGTAGGCTAAGTATACAGCTTGGTTAGTTTACAGTAAGAAAAAGCATAAAGGTCTGGCTTCCAGAAACCAATTTGTGCTTTCTCTAACTTTTCCATATTTGGGGACAGGAAAGGAGCAGTGAAAATGTCTCCCTCCTTGCCTAGGGAAGGTGGTCGTCCTCTGTGTTGGCTGTCCTTGCTTCTGTGGCTAATGCTGAGAAACACATGTTCACATGCTGGCTTTTTCTTCCAGCTCACAAGCATTCTTAAAGCAGCCTTGGAAAAGTGGTGGGAATGTCTCCTGTATGCTTCTCTCAGGTGGGAAATCTGCCTACAGGCTTGTAACTATTTAACTCTTCATGGAGTCCACCTCAGAGCCTGGAGTAGATCTCACTTCCTACTCAAGTGGCCATAGTTATTTTGTAGCTTCTCCATAAAAGTGGAGTTTGTATACATTCTTTGAATCTGGGCTCAGTCATGTGACTTGTATCGGCCAATGGAAAAATGTGACTTTTAGGATTCATGTGAATGACACAAGGCATACTTCCATCATAAAATGAAACGCAGCCTTACACTATGTACAAAACACACTCCTCGAACAATGCAATTCAGCCAAGATAAAAACAAAAGTATGAGCAAATATGAACCACTGGAAAGCATAGGCAATAGTCTTGGTATCTGTTAATACAGAGTTCAAAACCAAAGGCAATTTATGAAGAATTTTTTTAAACTAAGCCTTTTTTTTAATGCTAAGCAACATTATTAAGTTAAGTGTTGCCTTCTTTTTCTAGTTCAAGTACCTTAGCTTCAAAGCAACCATTGTTAACATGACCCTTGCCTGTGATTTTACCATCCTTTCCTACCACTCTGGAGGTATATAGATGTGTAGAAACTAGAAGGAGAGGAATTGCAGTCAGAATTCTTCGCGACATCTAACATTCTCAGGTAAGGTGGCCCATGGTCCAAAAAGTGGCCCCTGGAGTTGTGATGTCTACAGGGTCTGATGTGTGATTGCTGGATGAGTTGGTCAGAGGGTAGCACAAGAGTGTAGGGCAGAGAGCAAAACTGTGACCTGTTGGAGACCACTACGAAGTGGCTCTGAGCAGGATTTAAATTTTACTAATTGGCTTTCTGTGTTTATCTGTGAGTCTGTCCTAGGCCTCCGCCCCTTGCCTGGAGATGGGAGCTGATTCATAGTAAGTGAACCTCTATAAATCACTGGTCCTGGCTGAGGCCTATAGTGGCTTGTGAGGCCAGAGATACCTCAAAGGGCAAGATGAAGGCCACAGCTGAAGACACCTTGGCTCCTCCACTAATTAAGTAAATGGAGACAGCAGTTAAAGGAAGTTCACTCCTGCAGTCTCGATCCTACCATGAATGTTATCTTAGAGGTAAGATGATTGTCCTAAACTGACACACCACTTGGAGAAGTCTTTGAAGTGACTCCCAAGATCCTGCTCATTTCCTGAGCTTTTTTCAGTTTCCTCACCTTTTGTCTTTGGTCCTTGGTCCTAATAAAAGTGGGATAATCCAGAGACATTTAAGTCTCAGCCTTCAGAGTCTCAAGCTCAACTAAAGGGTTTTGACCCTCCTGGAGCCCTAAACAATCATACAATTATCTCTTTTTATTTAACTTCCATTGTACACTCACTTGGGAGATTGGGGATCTAGAGGAGGACCCGATAGTGACCCAGGTATACACTAGGTTCAATAAATATTGGCACATAAGCCCTATGTGACTACAACTTTATCTGCAAGTATGATGTTCTGTTCAAGCACTCTCCTCAGAGAGATCTTTTCAATGTACAAATCATTTATACTTTGCTAACATTACTGTTTCTTTTCACATTTAAAATGAAAGTAGAACTCTTTATTATGGCCTCCATATTTACATCCTGCAAATTCTCTCCCACCTTGCATCACTGGCCTTACTCTGTGACACACACTCTCTCTAGCACGGTGGCTATCTTTCAGTCCACAGAATGTGCCAAGCTGCCCCTGTTCTCACTTTAGATGCCACCTGCAAGGCTTTTCCCTACAACCGCCTCTCCAGCATCTAAATTAGACCTTCAATTAAACTTCTGTAACATTTCCTTTCCTATCAGATTTTAATTTTTAAAAAATTTAGTACCTAAAAAATTTAGTACTTATGGATTACCTTCCTCATGGGTTAGTACATATATGTAACACATATTCTTTTTACATCCACTTCTCCTCCCTTCCTTCCCACATCTTTCCATCTCTTGCATTTATATGAACTTTCTTGAAGGCTACTGCCCAATGAGATCATAGATAGCTCCATGAGAGTAGGAATTCTTTTGTTGAGTGCTTTCAAAACTGTCTGATGCACAGCAATCAGTAAAGATTTGTGAATAAATTTAATCTTCATAATAACCTCACAAAATGATATTCTTGTCCTCATTTTCAGATGTGGAAACCAAGTCTTAGAAATGTTTAGTGATCTATTCAACATTTCAAAATATGGATACAAATCCAAATCTTGTTCTTTTAAATGCTATATAGTCTCCCAAAGGAAAATAAAGTAAGGTCTGGAAGGAATTAGGGAGCTAAAAAGGATGATAGTCTATCCCCTGGCTCTGGATTATGAGGAATGGACAGAAGACAATCTGTTTGTGGGAACTGAAGATGAAGTAAGGTCCTTAGGTTTCAACTAGAGTAAAATTGTGACAGAATATTCTGGAAAAATGTTGAAGGTCCCAAGAAATGGGACTTTTGGGAACTCAGTGGGATCAGGAGGAGAGTGACAGGGAAGATCATGGGACTTCCTAGCAGCCATGGGGATACAGGATGAATGGATAGTTGACTGGATGCAAGTGCGTACTTCGAGAAGTATGAGAGAACTCTGGGGACAAAAAAGTGGGCAGAATTAGAGTGGCTGAACTGCATAGGGTGTTGGGAAGAACACAGCCAGTAAAAGGCTACACGCCTCCAATTTCTGAGCTCTGTTCTTATAGAGAATTCCTGTTCATTAACATGGCCTACCTGTTCCTCACTCAGTTTCCCTCATTAGTCTAGAAACTTTTGCTTCACTGCTGCTAGTTTAGCTATGTCCTGAAGCAAGGGCCAGGGAAAAGCAAATATAGCTACCATCAAAAGTGGAAGGAGGTAAAAAAAAAAAAAAAAAGGGGCTGGGTATTTAGCTCAGCAGCATAAGCGCCTGCCTGGCAAGCAGGCGGTCGTGAGTTCGATCCCTGGTACCGATAAAAAAAAAAAAAAAAGTGGGAGGAGGAGTAATGACTATACCAAGGAGGCCAGGAATGGCCAGGAATGGATTTTCTGGTGTATGAAAGGTTTCTGGAGTATTAACACCACATCTTATGGTGATGGATGTAATTCTGGGTATAGTCTGAGACACTTAAGAGTGTGGCAGGGTGGGCAAAGTCTTGGATGAGTGTGGCTATAGTGAGTACCAGTCACCAAGAATGGCTATTTTGATCTTTGTTGATAAGGAAGGTGGAGAACCAGGCACCCATGTGGCACCTAAGGCTGGGCTGCAGTGGGTCAGGGCCTGCAGTGTAAGCCTTGGATGGAAAATGTCAGATTTCAATACCACGTCTTGCCAGAATTTTGGTTCTCCACCAGCCTTACCATAAGCTGCCAGAAAGTCTTTAGGAACTGTAAACAGAACTACAGAAAAGTCAGTAAACAGTAATGGACCCTTCAAAGAAAAACGACCAAATGCCTCTGCCAAAAAGATGACTCAGAAGACTGTGAAAACAAAAATTCCATTACTGCCTCTAAAGACACCTATCCAGAGGTAGAAAAACAACTTTCCCCTTTATGCTCTAGATCTGGAGAGTTCTCACCTGCCTGAGGAGCACCAGATCACACAGCTGCCTCTCTGCTGCCTTCGCCATGGGGATCCAGTGGGTCCCAGTCTTCTTTAAGCTTTCTCCCTACCCCAGATGTTGCATTGCCACCTGTCTGCTATGGCACAGATATTTAAATTTCTTAGTGCTTCAGGGTTTGTATATTTGTGTAAATCAAGCTTTTGTTTAACAGGGAAAAGTGTAGCAGAGTTTAGGCCTAAAAGGAATGGTCATAAATGGTTGTTAAAACTTTTCAGTCTCCTAACTTCAGACATTATATATTCTTGCAGTTAAAGATCTGTATATTTATGCTATAAAATAGAGCATAAAGAGTAATGATGAATAAAAAGTAATGCTATAATATTACATGTTCATCATCATGCACTAAAGTCAAAGTGATGCAAGATCTAAATATTAAAATGGAAACACTAAATCTATTGGAAGACAATGTAGGTAGAACTCTTCAAAACATAAGGATAGACAAAGAGTTCATGAACCTGACACAAACCACATGGGAAATACTTCAAAGAATCAACAACTGGGATTTTATCTTATTAAAAAGTTTTTGAACATCAAAAGAAATCACCAACAGAGTGAAAAGAAAACCCACAGAATGGGAAAAAAATTTATCCAACTGCCCCTCAGACAAAGGACTTACATTCAAAGCATATAAAGAATTGAAAAACATTAGGCCCCTCAAATTCAAAGACCCAATCCAAAAATGGGCATCTGAGATGAACACTTACCTCTCACATGAAGAAATACAAATGGCAAATAAATTCATAAAGAAATGTTCAACATCACTGATCATTTGAGAATTGCAAATTAAAACAACACTGAGATTCCATCTCATTCCAGAAAGAATGGCTGCCATCAAGAAATCAACCAATAACAAATGCTGCAGGGGCTGTGGGGAGAAAGGAACCCTTCTCCACTGTTGGTGGGAGTGTAGACTGGTGCAACCACTGTGGAAATCAGTGTGGATATTCCCCCAAAAAGCCAAGATTGGAGGTCCCATTCAATCCAGCTATTCCCCTTCTGGGTATTTGGCCAGACGAACTGAAAACATCATGTCACAGTGATGTATGTGCGCCCATGTTTATAGCAGCACAATTGATAATAGCTAAACCTTAGAAACAAATCAAGTGCTCATCAGTCTCAGAATGGATAAAAAAGATGTGGTATTTTTATACAATGGAATATTACTCAACCATAAAGAAGGATAACTTGAAGTTTTTATAGGTAAATGGATGTAACTTGAGACCATACTCATAAGTGAAATAAATCAGACTCGCACGCGTAAATATCGTATTGTCTCCCTAGTGTAAAAAAAACTGAAAGAGTAAATAAGATTTAAAATGTACAATAGATATTGTGAAAATGAAAGGCAAAAAAAGTGCTCAAAAGGAAAGAACAACTGGGGCAGGGGAAAGGATAAAAGAAAGAAGGGAACAGATTATATGTGTGTGTGTGTATTACAAGATAGATAACTATACTACTAATCTGTTAGTTCATCAAAAAGAACAGTTTTCGTTTTAATTGTATGATTGTTTGATCATTTTTATGCCTAAATCTTGTAACCTGAACAACTATTTTGAAGATAACAATATGCACTACATTAACTAGTGTCATTTTCCTATTTATTTTTTTTTGAAATTCTGTATCATTTTTATCCCTTTTTTTAAAAAAAATATTACTGGGTTTATTGTATCACTAAAACAAAATTATTAGAATTAAGAATTGTTGAGAAAAACTGTACCTTAAAAGTGGAATCCAAACAGTCAAAACAGGTATCTTGTAAATGTGCGGAGATGTGCAGGCTGATGGGAGTGTGCAGGCCGATGGCTCCTGAAAGGCAACAGCAGCTGGTTCCAGAACCCTCTGCCTGGAGACAGTTGCTAGGCAGTGCTAGATTTGCTCACAAATGCACTTTTCACCCAAGGATCAGCATTATGATAACACACATGCTGCCTCCCAATCTCTTTTTCTGCCCTGTTTTATTTAAAGGCATCAGACTCTGGTAAAATATCACTTTTGACAGTTAATAGTCTCATGGGCAGCAGACTGTACTAAGCTATTTCCTGGGCAAAAAGATGAAGATCTTCGCCTTGTATGTCTATGAGCACTTTATAAATGTCTGAAAGCTGGACATTTCATTTGTGTTTTTTCCCCCCTCAGGTTGAATTCTAATGTTGTCCAGGGATCAGAATAATGGAATATTCTCTTTCAAATTTTTCTGGTCATTCACAGAAAAACCAATACTGCAAGTTAATTTAAATTCATTTAAGAAATATTTAGGAGACAATTCTAATAATTTGAAATATGTAAACAAAAATATCATTCTAGAATTTTATGCTACTTCTTTGTTTTGCATTTTATTTCTGCCTAAAAGTTGAGGCTCAAATTTTTATAGACTCAACCATTTCCTGCACTAATGACATTATTAGGACCACGCAAAACTAGGTTCCCTAGGCTACTGACAGTATCAGTGATACAATATGATAAATTAGAAAGTTTGATACTAGTAGTAATGTGCTGAATATTACAAAGACTAAAAGTAAAGTAGGATTAATGCCATTCTGAATGGAGTGCTTTCTGCTGGGTCTGTCAAATCCTTTAGCGGATGTACTGCATTCAGTACTTCCAGAAGCAAACAGATCTGTTCCTCAAAGCAGTTCTGCTCCCATAGTCTCTTTTTGCCAAAAAAGCACTAGCATATGGTTGGTTCATCAAACTTAAAATCCCAGAGGTAAAACTGATTTCTCTATGACAGATTCTCTAATACCTAACACCCAAAACTTGCCTCTAAGGACTTTTGTTTTTTGTTCTACTGCACCATCCTGTCTCCAAAAGTTTTGCTCTATTATTTGATTCCACTATCCAGGAAAAAAAAAAAAAAAAAAAACTAGGAGCGAAATGACAAAAAACAATTGCTATTTCTCATAGTTTAAGCTATTTTCTTTTAATTTTTAAACTAAAAGCATTTTTCAGCCAGGAATGATAAAGATCCAATCTTTGCTCCTCAACTGCCAAACAAATCTCTGCCTCTAGCAACCCTATGCCTTCCCCAAATTTCCTGGTCCACAGTACACTTCCATGTATTTATTCCTGCCTCCAAGTCTGTTTCACCTGAATGCCCTTAATGCTTTTGTCTCTAAATTGTTCCCAAATTGAGCTAACCCATGAAAGTGTTCTAAATTTGGCTTCCTCTGTGGAACTCTCAAATTCATATAATTAATAGAATGCCCTCACTCCTGTTTTTCTAGTCAGTGACATGGTACCTCCAACTGTTCTAGAATGCTTGTCAATAAAGAATCTTAGATCATAAAGAGTTGACAGCTATATGGTGCTTGTTTTGTACCAAGCACGAGTATATATATTATCACAGGAACCTCACCAAGTAGATATTATAATCCTTATTTTTCAAATGAGGAAATTGGGGTACAGGAAGGATAAGTGAAATGCCCAAGGTCACACAGTAAGATGCAGCTAGAACTTAAACCCAAACACAGTTTCCAGAATCCATGTTCTAAAAATCATTATCATGTATTCCTTCCAGTTTTAAAATTCGTATCTAAATTTCCTGACGATCTCTTTTTTAAAAAATTGGTACATGCTTACATTACATTCATTGTGGGGAGGTGGTACTTGTTCCTAACACATCTCAATTCTTTTTGTGTCACCTTCCCTTCTTCCTTGTCCTCCTGCCATCTCTTGGTCCCTTTTCTATCTGTGAAAGATTTAAACCCCTGTTTCCTGTTATCTAGCTTCTAGTTCGCTCTTTCATTTACTTCTATTTTGTGTTTCTCTCATCATCTGACTGAAGAGAAACCAAGAAGGAAAAATTCAATGACGTGCTTAAAGTAACAGATAGAAGGGCTTCTCAAAATTTGATATGGATATGAATTCCCTAGGGATCTTCTAGCATGCAGATTCTAATTCAGTAGTTGCAGTATTTATGTTTCTGACAAGTTCTTATTGGCTTGGGTTCTCCACCTTGAGCAGTAAGAACAGAAAAATACCAACTCAGGCTGGAACTCGGCTCTGGTACTACAGCCAGGCCAACCTTCGCAGATGAGGAGGAAAGAAGATGCAGAGAAGGTGACTAGCAAAAAAATCTACCTCACTCTTTCTTATCTCAATTTATCCGTAATGAAATAATTCGCAAAGTTTTTCAACCCTTTATTTCAGTAATCCAAATATTAAACATAAAAAAGTTTAAACTTTTTAAAAATTATCCAAGTAGTGGCAAGTGAATAGAAAATAAGCTGTATTTTAACCAGATTTCCTTAAAATTTTAAATCTGGAATGTTCCTGAAATTAAGTGATCTTGTTGCTCTGGAAGAGTTATTAATCAGTAACTCTACCTCTTGGAATTCAGCCCACATAAATACTCTGAGTAATGAAAAATATTTATGCACACTAATTGTTTAGCACTGTTCAGAATCATTTATAAAGAATTGTAAACAACCTCATTACTTAATAGAATATTTAATATAGAAAAAGTCAATGTGTCATGCAAGTGGTAGATTAAGAAAAAAAATTTTTCATCTTACCAGGAGAAATTAAAACATGTATTGCATTTAAGGTTAACTTCTTATCGGTGACTTTATTTAACACTGGTGATCTGGAAATAGGAAATAAACTTCTTATGCTTAAACTTATCCTATTTTACTATACCTTTTAATCATTATCAATTTAAAAAGTTTCCAAAAATGTAAGTTAATGTATTCTCAGTTGATTTTCAGTAAATAATTATAAAATGTAGTATTTCTAGCTTTATGATATTATGGAATAATACATACATATATCCATGTTCGAGATGTAGTTTAAGAGCATTTAATAAAATATTTGATGAGTCAATCAATTCTATCTTGATCCAATTCCAATTTTATGGTTTATTTAAAGTTTTATTTTTTAAAGTATATTTGAGTTAAGTTACTGCCTGACTGGTCCAAGGACTTGAGCAGCTTCCCAGCAGAGTTGTCTTTACCAGCTTACTGGTGTCTACTTTTGCACATGTGTTTTTGTTAGGTAGGAGTAAGGGACTGTGATTGGTCCTTTCTCACAATGTTTTCTATTCCTGACTTTAGCTCATGGATTTCATTTTTTATACACCCACTAAATCATCCTTTACATTTCAATTTTTTTTTTTTTTTTTTTTTGGTACTAGGGATCGAACTCACAACCTGGTGCTTGCCAGGCAAGCGCTTGTGCAGCTGAGCTAAATCCCTGGCACATTTTTTTAAATTGACAAATAAAAATCACATATATTTTGGGGGTATAACATATTTTGTAATATGTGTACATTATGCAATGAATAAATCAAGCTAATTAACAAATGCATTACCTCACAGTTATTTGTGATTGGAACATTTAAAATTTATTTTCTTAGCAATGTTCAAGTATACATACAATGTTATGATTACTTTATTTCTAATAACTAATAAAATATTATATATTCATAATGTGATAACTATAGTCATCATGATGTGCAATAGATCTCTGGAAATTATTCATCCCCAACTGAAATCCTTTATCCTTTGCCAACATTTCCCATATCTTCCCTAACCCCATCCCCTCACAGCCACCATCCAACTGATTCTATGATTTTGCTTCCCACAGGTTCAACATACCAGTGAGATCACTGGTATTTGTTTCCCTGTGGCTGACTTATTGTACTTACAATACTCTCTAAGACCATCCACGTTGCTACAAACGACAAGATTTCAACTTCCTTTGTTTTCCTTATGTCTGAGTACCATTGCATTGTGTATCGAGAGCATGTTTTCCTTTCTCATTCTGTGGACAGACACTTAGGCTGCTTCCCTATCTTGTCCACTGTGAATAATGCTGCAGTGAACGTGATGGATGGTGCAGGCCTCTCTCCCATACTGATCTAATTTCTTGTGGATACAAAGCCAGTGGTGGGATGACTGGACTGTAATTTTGGGGGAAATGTCCATACTGTTTTATGTAATAACCACAAAAATTAACATTCCCACTATCAGTGTATAAACATTCTCTTTTCTCCACACTTGTAAGCTTGATAATATCTATTATACTATATACAAGTTATCTCACTTTGGCCAATTTGCATTTCCCTGATAATTAGTGATAATGAGCATTTTTTCATATATCAGATGGCTACTTGTATGACATTTCTGAGAAATGTCTAGGTCTTTTGCCCATTTTTTAACTGGGTTGTTTGCTGGCTAGTTAGTTGAGTTCCCTATATATTTTGGATATCAACCCCTTATAATATGTATGCTATGCAAACCTTTTATCTCATTCTGTAAACTGTTTTGGTCTACTGATTGTTTCCTTTGATGAGTAGAAGCTTTTTGTTTGATGTAATCTCATTGGTCTATTTTTGCTTCTGTTGGCTGAGCTTTGAGAGTAAATACAAAAAAATCATTGCTCAAATCAATGATGTGTAGTTCTTTCTTATAATAGGTTTCTTGTAATTTTAGGTTTTATGTTTAATTAATCAGTTTTAATTGATATTTATGTATGGTATGAGATAAGAGTCCAACTTTATTTCCCATGGAGATACCACTGTTCTCAAAAGCATTTACTTGAAAGTACTATCCTTTTCCCAGTATTACATTTATTTTGTGTATGCAGAAACTTCCTTGTATACCAGGTTTAAATTCCACTTGATCACAGTGAATGATCTTTATAATGTGTTGTTGAATTCAATTCACTAACATTTTGCTGAGGATTTTTTGTATATTTGTTCATCAGGGACTTTGGCTTGTGATTTTTTTTTTTTCTTGTGGTGGCTTCGGGTTTTATGAGACCAGTAATGCTGGTCTCATAAAAACAGTTTGGAAGTATTCTATCCTTTTTAGTCTTGGGAACAGTTTGAAGTATTGATATTAGTTTTTTAAATGTTTAGGAGAATTCAGCAGTGAATTTTTCAGGTCTTGGGTTTTTCTTTGATAGGAGACTTTTTTGTTCCTGATTAAATCCCATACTTGTAATTTATCCAAGATTTGCTACTTCATGGTTTGGTTTGGTAACTTGTATATGTCTCGGAATTTACCCATTTCTTCTAGGTTTTCCTGTTTTGGTGGTGTATAACTCATATAGCAGTATTCATGATCCTTAGTATTTCCATAGTAGCAGTTATGTCTTCTCTTTAATTTCTAACTTTATTTGTCTGAGTCATCTCTCTTTTATTAGTCTAACTGAAGCTGTGTTAATTTTGATTATCTTTCTAAAAAAACAACTTTTGGTTTTTTGATCCTTTCTAATATTTTTATAGTCTGATTTCATACATATCTGCTCTGATCTTTATCTCATTCTTTTTATTAATTTTGGGTTTAATTTATTCTTCATTTATAGTTTTTGAGGTGTATACGAGGATGCTTAACATTTTTCTTTTGATGGAGGCATATATGGTAATAAACTTTCTTCTTAGAACTGCTTTGTTGCATTTCATAAATTTGGGTATGTTGTGTTTTCATTTTCATTTCAGAATAACTGTAAGTTGCCTTACCATTAAGAGTGCTCAATTCATCACACACTTTGGTTAAAAAGTTCATGAAACTGTCTTCAGGATGGATCGATCACATGCTGGGCAGCAAAATTAGTCTTCACAAATCCAAGAAGACTGAAGCATTTTTTTTCTAACCACAGTGGGATGAAACCAGAAATCAAGTACAGGATGAAAACTGGAAAATTCACAAATACAGGGAGATTAAATTACACATTCTAAAAACCCAATAGCTAGGCTAAAGAGCTAAATGCTTACAACAAAAGAACAAATGGATAAACTAGAAAATTTGGCCCAGGAATTCTCCTAGAACACAAAATAATAATAAAGAGAGAAAATGTATTCAAGTCTTTTTTCCTAAATGTCACATTTTTATTATTTGGAAATAACTAAACTTGCTGCTAAATATGTTACACTCTAAGCATTTTGTCTTTTGTAAACATAAAATTGCTAGTAAACTTAAATTTTCTTTATATCGTATTCTCAATTTTATTTTTATCTCTTAATACATTTATGCAAGCAAGATGGAAATTCACATTTTGGAAGGAAGATGGAAGGCTAAGATACAGCTTTCATTTTCTTTATTTATAGCATTTTAATTAAATTAACATGTCACATATCAAAAAGAAAAAATGCATTAGAAAAGTTAGTGGCAGAGTAATTACCAGAAGTTTAACAGTACAGTTTGGTTGATGGCATGAAGTATATATTCATGTCTTTTTCCAGATATTCCTTAAACATTTTAAAAGAATGTTTACCTGATTATTGAATTATATAAGTATGGTTAAGCTGTTTATATTATTAAAAATGATAATTTTTAAAACCCTAGAAGAAAATCTTTATACTATAAAAGCTTTAAAACCTATTTCTTATTGAATAAATCCTCTCCGTCTAGAGGCTGTGAAACATTTATGTATACACAAAAATGATTCCACGTTTTGCTCTTTGTCATCAAGCAGGACCTCAAATCATCACCTTATAGTTTCTGTCCTATCACATGCTTCCCTGCATACCCACATTGACACATCTTTTCAAAGAATCCTGATTCATGCTTCAGAGGGAGAAGAAAGAAAATGAGATAAAGCAATAGAATAAAACAAGGGGAACTGAGCAAGAAGAGGAGAAGAATACAAGAGTTCTACTAGTCAGCTCTGCATTACTATAATGAAATATTTGAGGTAGCCCGTTTATAAACAGAAGAGGTTTAACTTCTGTTTGGGAAAGTCAAAGACATGCTCACAAAGATTCAGTTCTGGCAAGGGCCTCATTGCAAATAGCTGACAGCAATCATGGGAAGACAAAGGATTATTTCTTGGGGCAGGAAGCAAAGAGAGAGACAGGGTCTTGAAGTTTCTCTTGAGGAACCACCTCCAACTGATTTAAGGGCCTCCCACTGAGTTTCATCTGTGAAAGGAAACACTGCCCCTGTAATAGTTTATTACTGTGTCAACTTGAGAAGTCTAGAAACTTTAAGTGATTCAGCAGCTCTACATCCTGGGGTGTGGAGAACAAGCAATTACTGTTCTAGGTTATTGTGTCAATTTGAGAAGGTCAGAATTTTAACTAAGTGATTCAGCAGGATCCAGGGTCCCTAGTTTGTAACATGCTCAGCCTGTGCAAGAGGAGGGCAGGCAGACGGTGTGAGTGCGACACCCACCCCAGGGGAGCAGCCTGCATAGAATAAAAGGCAAATGAGGAGGGACTAATTGCTGCTTCTTCGGAGGAGCTCCAGTCTTTGCCTGCAGCTTGGACATCATCTCTTGGCTTCTGTCGTAGACTGTTCATTTTCTGCCTGGGACTCTTCAGTCTTCCTCGTAGCCTCTTCAGCCTTCATTGTACACTCTTCAGTGTTCCATCATAGGCCCATGGGCCTCCTGATAGGAACCTGCACGGGACACTGCAGTGAGCTCCAGTCACTGGGCTGCACCCTTCAGCCTTCTGTGTGCAGACATCCTCTAGACGCTCCCTTATTCAACTCTGTGGCTGACCATTGTATGCCAATCTTGTAATTTCTTATACAGTTGTATATCTTGTGTTATATCTGTTTCTCTAGGAAACCCTGACTGATACAGCCCCCCACCCCCATGCTGCCCCATGCACTAAACCTTTAACAACACATGAGCCTTTGAGAGGGTCACAAGTAGACCATGTACAAACTATAGCAGAAAGAGAAAATAGAATGGAAACGGAGGGGTAGTAAATATAAGCCTTCTGTGTTGAGTTTTCAGCATAAGTATTCATTTCAGTGAATATTCTTAGCAGCAGAAGATGAGTGGAACTAGAATATTAACAGGCACAGAAACCTGCAGGGAAAATTGCTATTGTGTATCAAGTATTCTTACTAAGCTATGTCAATACTGAGTCTTATCTCTGTAAGATATGTTTGAGGAGTCAGATTTGAAGCAGTCCACCTAAGGATTTGTGATTTATGCTAGGATTCTCCAGAAGGTCCTAGAATAAAATAGATGGGGTCAATTAAAAAACAAATGACAGTTCTCTCAGTTTTATTCTTTTCATACCCTTAAGCCATAGAACCAAGCAAGCTATTTGATGGCTTGTCCTTAGAGGACCACACGAAGACCATGTGGTCCCTCGTATACCTAGAGTATCACCAGAATCCAAACAAGATGCTACACAGTGGCAGGAGAACAAAATAAGATTTCGCTCTGTTTTGCATTATGACTGCTAAAGTCATATACTGAAATACTACAAACCCATTAGAAACTTGGATCCAACCAGGATATATTGAAGCATTGCTGTCTGATGAATAAAAAGACAAGGATTAACCTTATCCCAAACATGCCTTCCCTTTTAATATTTGTTTCCAGCATCTAAATTTCAGTTCTAATATTGGAAACATTTCAAGTTAAATTATTTCCCCAGTTAAAATATAAATCCCTAGACAACACAAAGCCTTATGCTACCAGCCTGCAAGTCAGCTAACTAATCAGTCATTAAACCTAGCAATCAATCATTCCACTCCCTAGTTGAGAAACTGACATGAGGTCTAGTAAAAGGGCCAGAAAAAAATTAGCTGGAGTTATGATAGAATATTAGTTAGAAAATAGCTGCTTCACTGCTTTGCTGGCTTCTGCAGCCCACATGAGCGGTTTCTCTGTGATGCCTCTCTCCCATGCTACCCTGCCTTGGAGTCAGCCAACAAAGGACGAAAATCTCTATACACTGAACTACAATAAACCTTTAGCCTTAACCTCCTTTAACTTTGGGCGTTGGGTGTTTTGACTCAGCAAGGACAAAAGGAATTAGACAATTATTTTCCAAAACACTTAAACACTTGCCATATACCATGATTATGTTTATGCTCTTTTTTAACTTTTTTTAAAATTTTATTTAAAGAGAAAAAAAGCAAAACAAAAAAAGGTGAAAATAATACAGCATTTCAAAGAAAAAAACAGTAAGAAATCACTAGTTGATAAATTACATATTGTCCTCTTAGAAATAGTTGTTCATATTACAAAATTAAAGCATACCAAGTAGACATTCAAACAGTGAAGCTGCAAACAGTTCTGTTCAACTATCCAACAAAAATTTAGTAATACAGTTATCAATCCTACACACTTAAACATACATGCAGTTATATCCTTTAGAGCACTTTCTTTTCCTCCTTTTGCTTCTTAAGTCTACTATTTGTTTAGTTATACCATGTTTAAGCTTGCTCAGTACCTTACTGATCTGTTTTGTTGTTATTTCCTTTTTAATCATCTTATGTAATTCTGGTTTTTTTTTTGAAGGTAGTAGAAATACAACAGAACAAGACAGAACAAAGCCAATTGAGACAGTGCAGTGAATTTGAACCTCACAGCAAGTTACCTGTATAACAGTAATAGATACCTTCGTATATCTCATTATCTTCACAATAGTTATCTAGTTAATTAAGTATAGCAAAATCAAACCAAAGACAGAACATTATAAAATAAATCAAAAGAGAATATTGAATAGAGCAAAACAAATAATCATGATGAAACAAAACTGAAAACAACACTTGCTTTCAAAGAGAAGATAGAGGAGACTCCCTATATTTGCTATGTTGCATACAGTCATCCTGCCAAGAGATGCTCAGACCTCCATCCCCAGTTGCTAATGGGGTGGGGGTGGGGGTGGGATGTTTCATTCCAAGCCCGCACACCGCTAGGTTCAAGAGACACTACAGGGTCTCCTCCTGGCTCACGCTGGAGGAAGGCGCTTACCAAGAGGGCGGGCAAATTGCTTCTTTGTTCAGGCTCCTGGATTCTGACATGGCTGTGACCAGGTCTCTGGGGCCTTTCTCTGGTTCTCCTCCTGGCTCACGTCTGAGGGAGGCGCTTACCAAGAGGGCAGGCGAATGGCTTCTTTGTGCAGGTTCCTGGATTCCACCATGGCAGTGGCTGGATCTCTGGGGCCTTTCTCTGGTTCTCCATGTTTATGCTCTTTAAAGTATATCATCTCATTTCAATTTGTTTTTCTTCTTTCAAAACAACCAGTCCAAACTCAGAAGTGTCAACATAATATTGAAAAAATTAAAGAAGTGATAAAAGGCAAGTAATTAATATATACACAGTATATTCACTCCATATAGCATATTTAACATAAACTTTGTAAACATGTACATATGCAAGCAAACCTGTAAACACACCAGGAATCCATGACAAATCTGCATAAAAGGAAAAGCCATATATAAAACATCCATTGAAGATATTGCATGAGTCATAAACATTATTATTTGCTTACCTTATTAGCTTAACTTACATGGGTGGCTAGGTCATGTGGCCAGTCTTGGGCAAAGCCAGCATGCAAACTCCAGGGCCACTGCACTCCATCTTCCTCCTGCCTGGGATAAGGACAGGAGTGGAGGTTCAATGCTTCCTGCAACTTCAGATCAATCCATCTTTTGCCAATCAAATGCTTTTGATTGTTACCACATCCAGTTTCTCTGTAAAAATATTGTTTACATTCCAACCACTTTTAGTTTCCTTAGACTTACTAGTTTGTATTATTTTTTAAGTTTCAGTGGATTTTTATACCAGTCTTATTTCATATGGATTATGAGAGCCCTAAATAATGTTCTTAACAACACCCATGTATCCCACTTCTTCTAAAAGCTCCACTGGAGAAAAAAAGACATGTGTTATAATCTTTTTGTCATTGTAATGGGATGTCTCAGTTAATCAACTTATAAACAAAAGGTTTATTTTGGCTCACAGTTTTGGTGGTTGGCACAAGACTAATTGTTGCTTTGGGCCTGTGATTATGCAGCATATGGCAGGCCAACAATGCTCACTTTATGACCAGGAAAAAGGGGGGGAGTGGGAGGAAGAAAAAGGTAGGAGGAAGAGGAGGAAGGAGAGGAGGAGAAGAAAGAAGAGCAGGAGGCGGAAGGAGGAGAGAAGGAGGAAGAGGAGGAGCAGGGGGGCAGCTGCCAGGGCCTGTGTTTTCTTCCAGGGCACATCTCTGGTGACTTCCAAACCTCCCACTAGAGCCATCTCTTAAAGTCTCTACCACCTTCCAACAGCACCACTCTGAGGACCAAGCCTTCAACACCTGGGCCTTAGAGAGCCATTCAAATACGAACTGCAGCAAGCCTGACACACTTATTTCATACTAAGATCAGAATTATTCTCCTTACTGGTATTTCCCACATTAAAGTGAGTATCATGTTCACTCTTCGCTTCCAGAGGAGCCTATGTCCTTGTTTCCTTACTTTATTAAACTGACTTGCTTTATTTCATATGAATACATTTATTTGAACTTTGCATTTGTGAATTCACAGGTTAATGTGTTTCATTATATTGTTCCTAACTTAAAGTAACTGACTGTGTGAATAAGCCGTCCTCAGCCGGGTGTGGTGGCACAGCCTGAAATCCTGGCACTCTGGGAGACGGGAGCAGGAGGACCGCAAGTGTGAGCCCAGCCGGGCAACTCAGTGACTTAGTGAGACCTTGTCTCAAATTAAATAATAAAAGGGCTGGCGATGTCACTCAGTAGACAGCCCTGGGCTCAATCTCCAGTGCCATAAAAATGAAATGAAAATAAACCCCAAAACTTGCTTGTTCCCCATGAACCCATTACACGGGCCATCAGCAGTGTGTGCTATGCTGTTTAAAGAAATGCTGCTTAGATGTTGTAAAAAGGAGAGAAACTGCTCAAAATGAAAGAACAGCTGAGATGAAGGAAAGGAGAAAAGAAGGAATACACACACACACACACACACACACACACAAGATAGCTAAGATAATTGTACCGCTAATCCTATTAGTTCATTGAAAGGAACAGTTAGTGCTTATATTGTTTGATCAATTTTGCATGTATCTGGTAATCTGAGCAATTATTTTGAAGACAACAGTATGAAATATAATAACCATTGTTAATTTCCTACCATCTTGCTTTGAAATTCTGTATCATTTTATTGTTTCTTCTCTTTAAAATAAATTTTGATGGATTTTTTCCAAAAAAGAAAATGCTGCTTGTGGCCATTTGCATCTGCTGGAGGAGGGTGAGTGAAGAAAAAAAGTAAAAAAGACCAACACAAAATGATATTGACATAAGTTTACAAAAACATAATCCAATTTAAAAGTAACTCTAATGATAGTAAACATTCTTTTCTCATTTTTGGAATAATTTGATTGAGATTTAAAGTCACAAGTTATTCATATTATAATTTAACTTTCCATTATACTTTCTTCTTACAGATTTTATGTGACAAATAGTTTTATGTGCTTGTCTCACATTTTGTTAGCTCTAGGATAGACCACTTCGCTTGAGTATGTACAAATACTGAACTTGTTGAGGAACTACCCTTTATAAATTCACCACTCGCTTGTCTACATCTCACTGGCCCACACTGCTCTAGGTGGTGATCTGGGGACATGGGGTTGAGGAAGGAAGAACATGTCAGTGTAAATGGACTCTCCAGGATCCCAGAGTTTGTGCCAGGACATCAACCAGGGACATCTGGCTGTTCATTCTGCTTTTTCCTGCAAATGAGCTTGTTGCTGAGCTTGATTTGAGGACCACAGAGTCCCAGGTGTCTTAATGTTTTTCCCAATATGGGCACATATTGTTAAGTTTCTTTCTAAACAGTGACGTGTGTCCCTGGGATAAAAGGATCTGGAAAGACTTACCTGTGCAGCTGGAGCCTCTCGGAGGACTTTGAGTCCAAGGGAAGTTGCACAGGGATGCTGAGCTCTGTAGCCAGCTGGCTTCCACTATGCCTGCCCATCCCCAGCCAAATAGATCGGGAACTTGAGAATGAGAATGTGTGTGCTCTCTTTCCAGCCACCTATACTCTGAGGTGGTGGGAGAGAAGAAGGAGAAGGAGGAGGAGGAAATGAAGGAGGAGGAGAGGAACAGGAAGGAGGTGGAGAAAAGAGAAGAGGAAGAAGAAGAAGAAGGAGGAGGAAGAGGAAGAAGAGGGGAAGGGGAGGGAAGAGGAAGATAGAGCAAGAGGCAATCATCCTGCCTCAGCCTCCCAAATACTGGGATTACAGGCTTTTCTATCATCCTTATGTCACCAATTCCTGATTTTGTGAGCTAAAATTTATTTGTTTTGTCTTCCCTTACCTAAAGTCTTATGCTGTTACTTATTGTTATGGCTTTGTCTAGATGTTCTCCCAAAGATGGAGCTTTTTCACAGGTGGCTGGATGTAGAGCATGTGATGCTGGGTTTAAAGATGTGTGACTGCTAAGTTAGCCCATTGATTGGTTTGGCATAGTTCTGGGTAGGTTTAGAGGTGTCCCACCCTGAGTGTGAGTGACTAAGACATAAGGGACAGAAAGAGGGCCATTGCTTGTTGCTTGTCACTTGCTGGTTTCTGCCTGCCAAGAACTGTTTCTCCTCTGTGATGTCTGTCTGCCATGCCA
The DNA here is from genome assembly GCA_004027295.1 of Dolichotis patagonum. Taxonomy (NCBI): domain Eukaryota; kingdom Metazoa; phylum Chordata; class Mammalia; order Rodentia; family Caviidae; genus Dolichotis; species Dolichotis patagonum. The sequence continues at coordinate 114,788 of PVJX010000344.1, read as the reverse complement.
TCCTGCCTCGGAGCCAGCCCACCATGGACTGAAATCCCCACAAACTGTGAGCTAAAAACTCTTCCTCTTAGCTTGAGGGTGTCAGGTATTTTGTATCAGTAATGAGAAAAGTAGCAAGACACTTATTCTAATGAATTATTATGTATCTAGGATCTATTATTTTAGATGATGAATAAGTTAATCAACAAATGAAGATTCTTTTTTATGGAGGAAGGACATGCAATAATATTCCTTACATTTGTCTTATATAGTTTAGAATGCCAAGTAACATAGCTCTTTGGGTTCTGAAAAATAAACCTGTGGGTTTCTTTCTTATGTAAGAATCAAAGTATTATTGAAGCAGTAAGGTTTTATTAAGAACACTGTAAAAGATACTTTCAGATCTCTAGAGAGTTTTATACATATTTATACAACACTATCATTAACAAAATTTTAGGTGATATTTTACAGTATACCCTCACTGTCAATATATCACTTCCAGAGAAATTAATAGCTCCAAATTATTAAGGACATTATTATTTTTAAAGATTTTAGGTTATTAAAAATCATGTATTTTCATAATGTTATATAAGTAATCTGTTGAAAGTTTATAGTTCTGAGACCAGTCATGCTGTCTTATTAATTTGTCCCCTCCAAAATCCATTTAAGTGTGTATACACAGGGAGCATTTATTTTGTTCCCCACAGTATGGCACTTGTGGATTTAGATTTTGCTTCACTGATTTTCATATTAGTAAAAACTACATTCAGAGCACCACATTATGCATGTTATCTTTGTATGGCAAATTTGTCAACAAATAAATATCTCAATGTCTTTTTCATACGTGGAGAGTTGGAAAAGAGACAACTCTTCTGATATTTCACCACCCTAACATTGATTTCTGCACCGATTACAGAGCAGCTGATTTCTTGGTTTACCCCATCTAGATCAAGTCCAAAAATCTGTACTTGGTAGAAAGCTGCTTTTAAAAGCACAAGAGGATCCAAAAGTTTCATTAGTGTGACACTAGAGAGAAATCCTCTGAATTATGCAGAGGGCATCATTTCACTGCCAGGGATAGGCTTCCTGTAGCGAGTTCACTGCAGTGAGTATCACAAGCCTGAGCCATTTGCAGCTGGCAGGCTAAGGATTTACAGTCTCCAAAATCTAGAAGTATGTAAGTTAGAGAGAATTAAGACGGGTTCTGAAAATACACTTGAATTAAATGCAAAAGACCCAAAGTGGAGAAGGATTTTAAAAGCTAATACGATTATCTTTTCATAATCTTTATGAAAGGATGAGACTAATTTTACTGCCTACAAAATAAACAGGCTTCACACCTAAGCAGTGTTTTGCCAAGGAAAAAGATCTGGGAGGTACAAACAGAAACAAAAGCCATAGGTGATTTTGACTGGGTCAGAGCACATCATAAGGACCAAGGCTGAACTAATTCTGGGCCCTTCACCTATTACTCAATGAAAGCAGGATTTATGTTTTCTTCTGAGGCAGACTGGGACTTAAAAACAGTATTTATTTATTTATGAAAACCGCTGACTCTTCACTTGGATCTATAGATGTCCAATAGATAGTTAAAACATAACACAGTTTAACCTTCATTTTGTATCCTTTAATGTCTTAAAACTTTGGATGGAGGCATGTTTATCAGTCAAGAAAAGATGGCAAAGCAAGGATTTTAGCCCTAAATTTACCAAACCTAAAGTCATAGACTGAGATAATCAAGATAAGAGGTAACTAAATTACTTTTCAGGACTCATGGGGACAGTCAATTACCAATGTTTACAATGTCCAAACCTAGACACCCTCCCTAAAGCAATACCTACAAGTCTCTAGTCCTTGTCCTAAATCTGTGATCACCTGCATTCCAGAACAAAGCACAGCCTCATAGACCAGCCAGTGACGAGGTCACCCTCTTGAGCAGAAACAATCATCTGAGGGCTGAATTGCCCCTCAAGTCACAAAGATTTCTCCAGAGCTATGAAACCAGGACTGACCACAGTATACCACAAAACTGGTCTGCATTCTTTTGTGAATGGGCCAGTCTGATCCTCTTTATCTGAGTGTGCCTCGTCCACACCCACTGCCAGCTACTCAAGCAGGAGTCCTTTCCCTGTCACTCTTACTTACCTTTGTTAAGAGGCTGGCTTGATCTTTAGTTGAGTCCTTAAGCTGAAGTCTCTCACCATCTTCTCTTAGTTTCCAAAAAAGGTTTTGCCTGTAAATTCATACCATTACTTTACTTTTAATTTTCATTATCACTAAAGCAAGGACTCACACTAGACAGTGATATCTTTGTTGGTAAAATAGAACTATATACAAAGAAATCTAATGTAAGATAGTGACAAATTAGAATGCTGGAGAAAAAAGATGATTTGACAACAAAGATCAAGAAACACTGAATAATTTTAAGTTTAAAAAGGATTAGTGAGAAATGAAAACTGAGGTAAGATTCAAGCAGATTTTAAAAATCAGGTTAACATATTCAATAATGAAAAGATTCAAATTCTTATACAGGTATATTATTTGAATGTCCTATGTTTAATATGAAAAGAGTAAGATCTGAGTATTACCATGTTAACAAATTGTTTCATATTTATATAATAAAACATGAAATGGGATACTATAATATAACAATAAGTATTTATAAGGAATAAAATTGCATCAAACCTTAAAAAGCTGAACACTATGGTAGAACCAAAGAATAATGAGAATAATATTTATAACCATATCATATGAAATAGTTACCTGGATTAGGGAAGCATATGATCTGAATTACTTCAATCACAAAAATAAAAGCAAATAAAAGTGGAACAAAACAAGTTAGCACAACTACTGCAGTGATCTTGTCAAGGTTGTTGTTTTTAAAGAGACAGAGGTGATGAAGTTTCAAATAAAGTAGGAAAAACTACATAAAATTAACACTCCAGAGATCTGGTTACAGATACCTTCTCCCCAATCACCCCCAACTGAAGAATAATCTTCACAAGGACAAAATATACTTCTTTGCTTATTCATTCGCATTTTGAAAGCAAATGTCCCACTTACCATGTCCTAGAATGATACTTTTTTTCAATTACAAATTGACCACTAGGTTGCAGTCTTAGCTCAATTGCTTCTTTTAGAGCATCTACTCACAGGCAGTTTATAAGTTTAATAATTAAACAAAATTTACTTCTGTCTTAAGACAAAAGTTGATAGAAGCTTAGCTTATCCATCAGTTCAGCACCTACCTAGATTTCATAGCAGATGCACTGTTTTTTTTAGGGGCATTGAAACTCACAAATTTCCCTGAAAGAAGTTCTCACTTATCAGCAGGCAGCCTCAATACAAAGCATGTGATTACATAGTGAAAAGAATTGTTCCATGGGTACTTTCAGCTTCTAGTTTCAATATAGAACCAACAGGAATAGGTCCATAATTACTGCTCTCTTTATTTCCATTGCTTTTCTTGGATTCTCAGGTCCCCAGCTAAGAATCAGTCTTGCTGATTCCTTAGAAAAGTCTACTTCTTTGTACTCGTTATAGTCACCTTCACTAATAGGATCCCCAAGAAGCCTATGTAATATTCATTCTTTAATTCCTGAAAGCATATTTTAAAAGAACTTGACACTTTTTAAAAGGAGAAAATCCAAAACTAGATGAAAAATAAGGAACTGAAATAATATCTTATTTGTAATACATGTGAATACTTTTGATACTTTTTTGATGCATGTGCCCATAATGTACTGTTTCTCCTCCATAAATGATTCATACATTTTTCTGTAGTTCTGTAGAAAATATTTGAACTTTTAGCTTGGACTATATACTTTTAAATAATTGCCAACAATTAATATTATATCTAGTTATAATTTCAAAGTCATAAATAACAATGTCAGCTCCCCCAAATTCACAAAGCATAAACCAGCTGGTTCATTTAATCTCCCTAACAGTCCTGTAAAATATATTTCTCAGCATGCAGCCTCTGCTTTGTGTGGTAGTGCAGGACTTTGAAATGACTATGCAAGTTGAACCTGTGAAGAATGACATACTGCACTAACTCCATATTGTAAAGTTTGTTAGCTCTGGAAGACAGAAGCTTGCTAAAACTTAATAGTTCAACAGTAATGTCATGGGACACAGAGTGGGTACAAATATACTCCTTAAGCAGCCCACATTCTTGTACAGAGGCATCAAGAAGCTGCTAAGGTGCCTTAGAATGCCAAGCACGTTAACAAGAAACTGAGTTACAGAACCCTGGGAAGTCTGGGTGGCTTCCACCAGAGGCAGCCCATCCTCACAATATTTGTGGCCTGCAATTCACAAATAACTTCTTGATTTCATTTATCTCCTTCTGTCCTCACTTCTCTGAATGTCCACTTTGAAACTCCTTACTGGCCCTGTGAAACAACATGGACTTTGAACAACAGTTCTTGCTCTTCTCCATCAGTGACTTCTTGAATAAAATCATCACCTTTACGCAATACCTTGTTTCACAATTTAGTTGGCCTGTCATGCAGCAAAAAGTCAGACCTGGGTCCAGGAACAATCTTCATGATCAGAGAGGAAGGATTACAATTGTTTCCTGACAAAAAATTGTCAAAACTTAAAATTCCCCTATTTTATGTTATAAATATATACAAAAGTTTAAAACCTTGTAAAATGGGCAAGTTAAAATACTGTAATGGGAAGCATAAAAGAGAATTAAAATATTTTATTCTTTTTAAGAAAAGAGAAACCAATCAAGAATAGTTTCAATAGTTCCAATCTTCTTCTTTCTGTCATAGAGGCAGATTTAACACAAATGAGGACAGAAATTTTAATGAAAAAGATGAAGATGCCTCTGAAGAAGTGATGCTGGCAAAAATACGTCATATTACATCAAGTCTGAGAGATGTCTGATGATACTGAAAGCACAGAAATGAGACATTATAAGCTGATCCAAACTTAGAAAGAAGGATACAATTTGCCAAAACACAGAAAAGTTGTCTACAGTGTGTTATAAATTATAAATATAAATTATATGACAGCAAGAAGGACCTGGAAGTATTTGAACTACTCTTGATTAGGTCTTTTCTTAAAAACAATAAAACATTTTAATTGTGTATACATTAGAACTTTAAAAGGACAGGACAACTGTTGCTTATTCTGTAAGTGTAAGGAGGACTACAGAAATTAAGGAAATTTGCCAGTATTACATAGCAAGTTAGGGACTAAATTCAAGCCTAAATCTTTCTGTTAAGACTTTTAACTGGTTTTAATTATTTAAGTGGTAATTGCCTTTTATCCCTGTAGTACTTGACTTCCATTTAAAGAACAGTAATATTTATTCCCTAGTCCATGTCTCCTAAACTGTGTTCCTAAAAAATTGTTAAAACCCACAGAGCATAACATATTTTTTTATCATAAAGTGGCATATCCATGGATGTATCAAACCCATATTTATTCTTTAGAATATTTTATTGATGACTTGTTTATTTTAATTTTATGAATTTTACCATATTAACCAACACGTGCTTAACATGAAAAAAATCACAAAAATAAAGTATTGCATTTTTAATATCTATTGAGTGTTTATTAAAAAGTATCAAAAATTTCAACATCAACTGGTTTTTAGTATACAAAGTCTAAAAAAGAACAAGAATTCCTACATGAACTACAATGAAATTGCCAACAGCACTCAACAACAAAAATAATCTTTACTTCATTTATCACATCTAAGGTAGTCTTCACACATAATAACAGCATGTTCCATATGCATGTACTACTTACACTGCACATGTATTTTGCTTCGCTAGCCTTTTTGTAGGACATATTTGACATGTCTCTGGTCTTGCTGTTTTGTCAGGAGGTTTTTATATTATACAATATTAACAGGAACATAAAATATCAATAAAATAAAGCATTAAATTCTTAACATGTATTGCACATTTAGAATTAGCATCCATATCTTCACATCAGCCACGTACTTGCTTACAAAACCTGAGAGATAACATCAGAAATAAAAACCTATGTGAGCTACAGTGTAAACAAACAAAAGTCTACCACAGAAACAATCTTTGCTTCAACTGTCACATCCAAAGCAATCTTTCCACATGAAAATTGCATTTTCCATACACAAGTATCATTTACACTAATAGCACATATGTTTTGTATTCCTGTCCTTTCTAGTAGGGCACATATACATCTTTTTAGTTCTGTTGTCATAATAGGTCGTTGGGATGTTGCATCTGCCTGTTCACATGTCAGCTTACCAGAGTGGTTCACAATTTTTTTGTGTAGTTCTCTGGGTAGATACATTTTGTTTTTCCTCTGCAGTAAATGATCTCTTATGAGTTCTAGTTCCAATCCTCTAAGAAAATTTGCCCTCAGTATTTTGAATTTGTTATTTTCTTTGTAAACTATCAAACTATACCACACATGTTTAATACTCAGTAAATCACAACCAACGTTCAATACTTTGCATTTCTGTGTAACTCATCAACATCTACTCTGCCTTTGGTTTTGTTGTAGAAAGCTACTGTTTCAGGCTTCAATTTTGTCAAGGTTTCCCTCTCAATATTTCCATTATGCTGCAATGTTGACACCAGCAGTAACAGTTTGTTTTTCTTTGCCATATACAAGGCCAATGTAAATCTTCCTGAAATCCGAAGATTGTACTATACAGTTCTTTGTTTTGAAATTGCAGTATTTCATTTGGAATTTCTGCTTTGTTCCAGTGTACAACTCCTGTATTGGTCAATTTGTGCTCTGTTAGCAAATGTAGCATCAATTGGAAACCAGTAAATCAATTGTTGAATGTTGTATTGTGATTAGTTTGGGAGATGGGAGCAACAAGTCTGTTCACAGCATCATTCAGTTTATTACTATATGAATAAAGACTTTATGGCTGAGTTCCAGGATAAATTTCTACACTGAAAGCGTAGTAATTCTTTGCATCTACAAGTCTTTGATATTTTGATCCATCACATTTCTCTAAGTCTTTTAGTCTCCTGCAATTACCATGAGTAATCTCTGCTAAGTACAGCAGACCTACGAATGTTTTTAGATCAGCTAGTGAAGTGTCATACATAATGTATACATTTTAAATATGAATATTGGTGCATACAGACATTTTACTTATATTTCAGAGTTTATGTATTTCACAGCATTTTGCAGCATTTTATCCATCACAATTTTCAACTCTGAATGGTAATGTGGCATTCTATCCATTACATTTTACCCCTGCTAAAACCTTTGCTATATTTTTAGACCTAGTTCTAACATCGAATCATTCTATTTGGTTGTGTGACCATTTTGCAACATTTTAACTGGTTAAATGTGTTGTTGCTTTCTTCATCATCTGAATCCAGGAGGTCTGCATTCCCTGTGTCTGTATCTGTCCATTCTTTTTCCGTTTCGTTTCACTGTCACAGAAACTTTGGCTTGCATGGCCAGTATCAAAGCCGCCGCCATCATCATCATCATCATCATCATCATCATCATCATCATCATCCACCTATACTACTCTTCTGTTATAAAAACATGTATTTTACCATACTGGATCTTCATTATCCATGCATGAGTAATTTGATAATTCACTTTTGACCTCCTCTAAAACTTGCAAATCTGGTTTTTCATGTGCCATTGTACTGAACTGGGCTACTTCTACCACAAAAATCAAAAGGACACTTTTAAAAAAACAAATCCTAGAGTGATGAGTGTATTATGCCCTCTGTGATGCTCAGGTAAACACACACAAATCTGTTAAATGGCACATGAAAATCCTGATTTGACACTTTTGCACATGTGCCCACACCTTGTGTTTTGTTTTAATCAATGAATAAACACAAAGATTGCTTCCTCTATCCCCCAGGCAAAGGTATTGAAATGCCCAGCTGGTTACTATTATGCTAAAGTAAAAATCTACAGTAGAAAAGTAGAGGAATGTGTTTGTGAAACCCAGTATTATGCTTTAATAGTCATGGGATGGGAAAGGCCCGAGGGCACAGTGGTTGGAGGCTCAAGGATGATGTGACTGGAGAAGTGAACACAGGAAGAACCAGATGTAGGATTAAGATTGAAGAGGAGATCAAGACTCTTGCAGGTGTGCCAAGAAGTGATGGCAGAGAGGCCCTGAAGCAGACAGCAAAAGATCCATGGTGCAGTTGAGACTGCTGGTTATACCTGTGTGTAGGTGATGGGTTCAGCAATGGCTGGAATGAAAAGATGCCCCCAAAAAGAGTAACAATAAGCGTAATGACAACCAATAGACATGGGCTCAGATTATTAGGTTAAAGCAATGTAGTCCTATGTATTTAAACTTTAAAGGATACCTACAAAAAATATTAACACATGCATGACATACATGTTGAGTGCCTTTTTTGAAACTTTTGCCCATTCTATTGCATTATCTCCCTTAGTGATATAAATTAAGGAGACCATCATCAGGAAAAATTCAAAATACTTAGAACTGAATGAAAAGATTGGTCAAGATAAAAGTGAAGGAAGATGTGAAAAAACAATACATTGTACAAAAAATTTAAAAATAACTAAAAGAATAACAGATTTTTAAAATTCATGAATAAAATATTACAAACTACTACAAATTAATAAGTTTGAAAAACTTCTGTGATAGAAACAAGTTTTGGGAAAGACAAAATTTCAAAATTGCAAAATTTCAAAATTTCAAAATTGCTCAAGATGCTCAACTTGAATGGACTATAGGAATTAAGAAAATTAAAAAAATCTAACCAATGATTTTTAAAAAAACTTTTTCATTTTTTATTTTACTTTGTAATTTATTTTTTATTGTTTTTGAGACAGGGTCTTGTTACATAGTTTAGGTTGGTCTTGAACTCACTATAGAGCCTAAGCTGGCCTCAAATTCACAGTAATCTCCTGCTCAGCTTCCTGAGTGCTGGAATTAAAGATGTATTCCACCATGCTCAGCTAAAACATTTTCTGAAATTGGTTATGTCTACTCAGTTTTATAAATCAGGTTCAGAAGAAACCTGTAAGCTACAATTATAAGCTACAACTAGTGGGAAATTTACCTAATTAACTTAAAAACAGTACTATAGTCTTCATTATCAAACCTGATTAGAGAAGAAAAACAAAATTAAAGACTAATTTTACATATCAACAGAGATACCAAAATCCTAACCAAAGTATTAACCATGTGAGTTCAACATATTAGAAATAAAAATAATGACAACAAGACATCAGGATTCAGAAGCATTCATACTAGAAAACTCAGATCTAAAGGAGAATAATCAAGTAAATAAATCAGCACATGTGGAAAACCAATTTGATGAAAGTCAACAACTGTATACTAAAAAGTTTTTAAGAAAACTAGAAAAGGAATTCCCTTATTTCACTGAAGTGACCAAAAGACTATAGCAAGAATCATATTAATGGAAAAACTTTCAAAGCACTCTCTTTACATTCAGCATTCGAGAATAAGATAAAGATACTTATTATGGACACAAACACTATAGGTAATGGTCAATAAAAGAGAAGCCCCAAACTTTTTTTTCTTATTTTAAAGAGAATAAAACAAAAGAGGGCAGGACAGAGCAGATCAGAACAGGACAACATAGGCAACACAGTACTTTACATTAAGACAACCTGACATTAACAGTAGTTATCACAATATCTCTTTCTCTGCTATAGTTGAGCATAGTTTCAACTACAATAATATCAAACATAACAAAATAGTATAAAACCATTCAAAGAGTGAAAGAATTACAGGGCATTCTGAACCGAATAACAGAGAATGATCAATGGGTACTATAATATCTCATTTTCAATAAAAAATTTGTTTATACTTTCACACATATTCAAATCCCAATAAGACACAATGTGATAGATAGAACCAATGGAAATAGAAGAATAGAAGTTTGGTAGGACTTCCAAGAAGAACAGTATTAAATCAGCAATAGCTGTCATAATGTTTTGTTCTCTTCAAAACAGCTGTTCATAGCATCTCATATAATAAAGTCAAACAAAACAGAATAAAACCATTCCAACTGATGAATGAAAACATTGAAAGGCTTCAAAGCTATGAGATGGGGACTCATGATTACCATAAAATCTTATATACTCTTACCAACTCTCATACTAGGGAGACTATACGGTATTTACACATGTGAGCTTGGTTTATTTCGCTTATGAGTATGGTCTTAAGTTGTGTCCATTTATCTATAAATATCTTAATGTGATCATTCTTTATAGCTGAGTAGTACTCCATTGTATAGAAATACCACAACTTTTTTATCCATTCCTCAGTTGATGGGCACTTAGGTTGTTTCCAAGATCTGGCTATTACAAATTGTGCTGCTATAACATGGGTGCACTTATATCACTGTGGCATGATGTTTTCAGTTCTTCTGGGAATATGCCTAGAAGCGGAATAGCTGGGTCAAATGGGACCTCCAGACCCAGCTTTTTGAGGAATCTCCAGACTGACCTCCACAGTGGTTGCACCAGTCGACACTCCCACCAACAGTGCAGAAGAGTTCCTTTTTCCCCACAGCCTCTCCAACACTTGTTGTTGGTAGTGTTTTCTATCTTGGCCAATCTTTCTGGAGTGAGATGGAATCTCAGTGTGGTTTTATTTTGCATTTCTCTCATGACTAATGATGATGAACATTTTTTCATGTATTTATTTGCCATTTGTATTTCTTCATCTGAGAACTGTGTATTCATTTCACATGCCCATTGTTGGATTGGGTCTTTGACTTTCAAGGGTCTGACTTTTTTTTAATTCTTTATAAGTTCTAGACAGAAGTCCTTTGTCTGAGGGACTGTCCATTAAGATTTTTTTCCCAATTTATGGGTTTTCTTTTCACTCTGCTGGAAATCTCTTTCAACATGCAGAGACTCTTTAATAAGATGTGGTCCCAGTTATTGATTCTGGGATGTATTTCCCATGTAGTTTGATTCTTGTTCATGAGTTCTCTTCCTACCCCTATATCTTTGAGATTTTTACCCACTTTGTCTTCCATCAGATTTAGTGTTTCTGTTTTAAGATTTAGATCTTTGATCCATTTAGATTTTAGTTTAGTACATGGTGATAGGCATGGGTCCAGTTTTAGTCTTCTGCATATGGATAGCCAGTTTTTCCAGCACCATTTGTTAAAGAGACTGTCATTCTTCCAGCAAATATGTTTGGCCTCTTTATCAAAGATAAGGTGGTTGAGTGAGTTTATGGTTGTGGTTGTATCTTCTAATCTATTCCACTGATCTTCAGGTCTATTTTTATTCCAGTACCATGTTGATTTTATTACTGTAGCTTTGTAGTATAATTTCAAGTCAGGGATTGTGATGCCTCCTGCCTTGCCTTTGCTGCTTAGAATTGCCTTTGCTATTCTAGGTCTGTTCTGTTTCCAGATGAATTTTAGGAGTGATTTCTCTAGATCTATGAGGTATGTTAGTGGTATTTTGATTGGGATTGCAGTGAATCTGTATAGTAATTTTGGGAGAATGGCCATTTTCACAATGTTTGTTTTGCCTATCCATGAACAGGGGATGTCTTTCCATTTTCTGAGGTCCTCTTCGATTTCCTTTTTCAGGGTTTTATAATTTTCGCTATATAGGTCTTTTACTTCTTTCGTGAGATTAATTCCTAAGTATTTCATTTTTTTGGATGCTAGTGTAAAGGGTGTAGCTTCTCTTATTTCTCTCTCTACTTTTGTTGTTAGTGTATAAAAATGCTATCGATTTTTGAGTGTTGACTTTGTATCCAGCTACCTTGCTGAATTTATTTATTATATATAGGAGTCTTTCAATAGAGTTTTGGGGGTCTTCTATGTAAAGTATCATGTCATCTGCAAATAATGATAATTTAACTTCCTCTTTTCCTATCTTTACTCCTTTTATTTCTCTTTCCTGTCTTATTGCTCTAGAAGCCCCAAACTTAATAACTAAAAAAAGTAAGAATTCTGAAGTGTTAATGTGAAATATATATATATATATATATATATATATATATATATATATATCTGTAGTGTTCCTTTTCCCAACAGTTAAAAAATAAGATGTCACCTACAAGGGTAGCTGCTATGGTTTGGACATGTTTAAGGATGTCCCCAAAGGTTCATGTACCAGCTGTGTGGTCCCCAGTATGGTGGTGCTAAGAGGTAATGGGAACATCTTAGGGGCCAGTGGGGGTCACTAGATCATTGGGGTGCTGCCTTTGGAAGTAGCTGATTCAGGTCTTGTGAGCAACCAATTACTTTCTTTAGAGATTGTTATAAAAGAGCAAAGTTGGCCCCTCCCCAGTCTCTATTTCATGTGTCACCACGTGATCTCAAATGAGGTCTGTCCTGATTCCATCCATCTTCTGACACAGCCAACAGGGCCCTCACTAGAGCTCAGCAGATGTCAGGGTATGGCTTTTGAGCCTCCAAAACTAAGAGCCAAATAAACTTTTCTTTACACCTAGTCTCAGATATTTTGCTATAGCAGTGAAAAATGGACTAATGCAATAATAAGCCCCCCAAATCAACAATGAATATGTATGAGAAATGTAAACTAAAGTTTACAAATAAAGCCTGAATACAGGGGCATAGCCATGTTCCTATGCAGAAATGACAAGGAAATAAATTATTCTAAATAGCAATATGAAAAAATGTTAAAACATTCTGTTGAGTGAAACAATAAACAGGGGTTTATATAATACATCTAAAATTTATAAACAAACACAAAAATGACACTATGCATCTTAAGGCAAATGTGTGTACATGTGTGCATCAATGTGTATGTGCACATTAACACACAGACACATCCCTGGTATAAACTGTGCTTTTCTATTATCTGTTTTTCTATTCCATTTTACAGACAAACATCAAAGACCCAGGGAAAATTATTATTACTAACTGCACAAATGCCTTAAATGACAACATAGGCTCATTCTAAAAGACTTAATCTCCCTAAATACCTAGCTTAGTTTACCTAGAGTTGAAAGAGATGATGCTGGCACATTTACTAGGTTAGAGTGATAATAAAAATCCTCCAAATGCATTTACAGTGTAATATCATACCTCTACTTGGGTTTATTAATGCAACATCACTTAATGGCTAATGGACACTGGGCATTTGAGACTCTGTCTTCTACTTGAGATCATGTACTACTCAGTAATTTGATTGCTAGTATTGGGGCCCAGCCATGAGAAGGAATCTGATTTCATTTCTGGGGTGGAAAGAACCAAAGCAATGATCTCCAACTCAAGTTTTGCTTTGCTTTGTCTTCAAAGTAGGCATTTTCTTGAGAAGTCAAGGTCACTTGACAACTCCCATTCATCTCTTACAATTCCCCTGACAAAATCAATCACCTCAATCTCTCAATGCATAGACTGAAAGTTTCCTTGTGCTCCCAGGCACTCTGAGCTCCCCTAAAGCACAGAGCTGAAGCCAATGCTCTTAGCATAAAACTAGAATCACTGTTTTCCAATTGTCTACCAATAACCTTTAGAAAGATTAGGAGTCATAAAGAAAGCTGTTCTCATCTTGCACCCTGTCTTTGAGCTCTAAATGCTGCAGAGAGTTAGCACGGGGGGCATAGTGGGAACTTTCTGCCTTGATTGCTTGCCCACCATTCTTAGTTTCCTGCTTATGGTAAATTTACATGTGTGTAACAGAAACTTACGGCTGTTCTCAGAGATGGAAAACAAAGCAACAGAAAGAACCAAGTGTCTGTAACAGCTGTAGGACATGGCCAAAGCATTTCATTACCCCTAATTTAGTTTCCTAGGTACCACTGCTTACAACTTCTAGGTAATTTTTGAGATCAAGAAAATCATTCATAATAAATAATGTTAGAGAAGTGACATAATCATACTATATGAGGATAAAGTATATTGTTATATTGTTAATTTTTTGCTATTCTATTACTATTATATTTATTCAGTTTATATTTAAATCATTATTATCCACTCATTACTCTAATTTTAACTTATACCTGAGAAAAATCAGAGATAATCCAGGATTAGGTATTAGAAAAGGGCCTTTAAAGAAAACAAAAATACTTAATTCTCTCCCTAATGTCCCAAGAGGAACCAGTATTACAATTGGATGCAGACTGCCATTTTACGTGGGTCTGTAAACAATACTGTCTATCCCTGTGAAAATTGGAATACTGTTGATATCACTGGGATACCTGGAAGCTTTTGAGATGTTTCACCATCATCACATTTTGCTTGAAATACTGTCAATGTATTATTTTTTATTAGTGTATGCTTGTCACACATCATGATCTCATTCATCATAGGAGTCTGTACCTGTACATGAAATACTTAATTCTTTTTTCTCCATTCCTCTCCCCATTTATAAAAGCTTCATTTTCATTTTTCCTTCCATTCTGTCTTTTAAAAATATCTCTTTTCCCTTTCTTCCTTTTCTCCTCCCTTCTTCCTCTTCCCATTTGAGTATGTTCTTCCTTCTTCCTAATAGCTATCCTCCATTTTGCTCCTTATTTACCTTTTGGGTTTATCACATAAGAGAAACAATGCAATACTTCAACTTGTGTGTCTCATTTATTTCATATAAAATTATGGTTTCAAGGTATATACATTTATCTAAAAATGACTCACGCTTACTTTCTTTATGGCAAAATAATACTCCATTGTACATAAATACATTTTCTTTATCCATTCACCTGCTGATGGACATATGGATTGTTTCCAAGGTTCAGCTATTATAAATTGTGTTGCTATAAACATGGATATTCATATATCACTGTGGTAATCTGTTTAACTCTTTCAGGAAGATACCTAGAAGGGGAAGACCTGGGTCAAGTGGAACCCTTAGCTTTTTGTTTTGTTTTGTTCTTAGGAATCTCCATACTCATTTCCATAGTGGTTGTACCAATTTACACTCCCCCCCAACATTGGAGATGAGTTCTTTTCCCTGCAGTCTTGTCAGCATTTGTTATTGGTTAATTTTTTTATGATGACCATTCTTTCTGGAGTGGGATGAATCTCAGTGTTGTCAATTTTTAAGATAAAGTTAACTCTCAACTTACTGAAATATAGCTTTATACTTCTTGGCTAAATATACCCTTACTCTGTGATATTTGTGGGAGCAAATGTGTGATATTCGTGTGTCACTGAGCAGTGATCCAGACATTCAGATGTTGCACTATTGCATTCTATTGTCTCTCTAGGCTCACTGGAGTAAATTCAATAGTTGTTGATGTCGTTGGTGGCTCAGTAGCATAAGTGTCATCTGGGGATTTACTAAAATGCAAATTCTCAGGCCACCTGCCAAACCTCCTAAGCAGAAGATCTGGAACTGTGGTCCAGAAATCTCATTTTAATAAACATACCAGGTAATAGTGATGCATGCTAAAATTTGAAAGCCTCAATATATGGCACCTATGACCAATCATACCCTGAATAAGTGGCACTTATGGTAGCATCATGGGTGTCTGAATGAAACATTTTCTGACACTAGCCATTTCATTTTGCTATACGTATTCCATTTCCCTGGAGCTCACAAGGCAAGTACACACCTTGAAATTACAGGTTTCTTAAAAAACAAAACAAAAATAAACAAACAAAAAAGACAGTCTCATTGAAAAAAGCCTGAAAGTGGCAGATCCTGGGACAGGTAATAGGAATTTAAGACTTCTTATTTTTCAGCTGAGTGGGGAGCATTTTCTTTTCTCTTGGCCTGGAGATTATTTGGACCTAGAAAGGGGGAAGAAAAACCCATTCCTCCTTGGCACAGAGTGGCCAAATTGTTAGGCTTTTCCTTGGTGTGATAGAGAAGCAAGAAAGATGGAAAACAAAAGGCAAAAACCTTTTATTGTGGGCACGAGAGGGCTGCAGAAGACTGCAAGATCCCTCTAAGGCAGACAGAGAAGCTGTGGGTTTTATTAGGTTTGACGGGGTGGAGTTTGAAGAGGCGGGCAGACTGACATATTGACAATTGACTGGGGGAATGTTGACATGCACGTGAAAAGCAGGAAGTTCTGCTTGACAGAAGAACACGGAAGTCAACATTGGAGGGATACACTATAGCTCCAGGGTGCAGCACCATGTTGGGCAGCTGCCCTGCTGAAACTGGCAGAGCTTCACACAGGCAGAACCTATCACAAATGAAGTGTCCCCCTTCCTAGAGGCTGCCATGTGGTCGAGCACCATCATCACCAGCAGTGAAGGGTCTGCTGGATTTCTGGATTTCTCTGAAGACTGTGTGACTCACCCTGAGGATCTGGTGAGGCTACAGAGGTGGTGCCATGGAGGTCTGATGAGGAAGGTGCTTGTGTGACAGTTCTTGGGACAATTTAGAAAAACCTTGAGAAAAGAGTACCAAGGCTAAAGGCACACTGGGGGCTGTAGGCACATATGATGTTGGAATTACAAATAAATGTTATACCCAGAGCCTAGTGAAATCTAGCCAGATCTTTTACATCTGCTGGAGTGCTTCATTACCAGAAAGTCTTTCAGCTCTACTCTAGGGAGCCTGTAATTGTAACTCTGCGGTGCACAGTTTTCCTGTATTCCACAACACAACTACCTTTTTTTCTTGGGCCTAGAATAACCTATACAAAAATAATGAAATTTGAAAGGCAGGAAACAACAATTTCATAGTTAATTCAAGGATTTTATAAAAGCACATTTTATAAGTATAGATCTTTCCTTCATTTCTCCCCTAAAATTACAAACTAGCACCTATGAAGTAACCAGAAGGTAGAGAGGAGAAATTTCCAATAAGAATTTCAAGAGTCAGACCTAGGTTTTACCCTTTTCCTATAAAATTTTTAAAAAGTTAAGACAACTTTAAGCTAGAGTCCCAGCTGACTTATTAGGCCTTTTTGTCATTTTTTTGGTGGGGGGATACTAAAATTGTATGTTTAAAAATTTTTAGAAAAAAGTATTTTCTTCTCCTATATCCTGAAATGATACCTTCACACAGTTTTCTTGAAAATCCCAGGGAGCTCAGAAAGCAAATAAAAAACTACGGATAAGTCCCAGAGCCTTTATTTCCTTGCCTCAGCCCCCAAGTGCGCTCCACCACGCCTGGCTGCATTCTAACTTCTTAATCTTGCCTTCTTTTCCTGATCCCAGTGCACCATTCTTACCCATTTCTATGGGTTAAACCTACGGGCTGCCAAGATTATGACCTTATATGAGGCTTTCGCTCATTCACTCTCCCTGCATCCAGTCATTTCAATCACTTCAGCATTACTTCCGAGGATATCCCTCTTCTAGAGGAAGTGTTTGCCATTTTGGTGTCAGGAATACTTCCCAGTCCCAAGAGTGACTTGTGGTCTTCCCAAACGTTTTTATAAGAAACAGAATTTTTATAATAAATTAATATTCTTTCTAAACTCAAAGTGATTGTATCAAGTTATACATTTTTTGAGTTGTTGTTTAGATAAGCTCTCTAAATTTTTCCGTAGAACAGAAACTGTGCCACAGAAGAGTTCAGTGGCAAATTAAGTAAACAAAGCTGGCTTTGTTAATGTAGGTAACTTACTTAGTTTCTCTACACCCCGGTTTTTTCATGCATAAAGGTAATGCATTGGAGTGTGATCTTTAATATTTAGAAACCTTCATAGTCCAGACATAAATGTTTCTAATACTGTAAAATTCTATTCTTTGATCTGTTCTTTTGCATCACCTTACACTGTCTGGTTGAGTTTCTTTGCATAGAATAGTAATAAATGTTACTGGATGACTATGTTTCCAAAACTGTGTCTTGGCATTGATTTCCTGAAGCACCCACACCTGACTTTGCATGACTCCACTCTTTCAGCAGTGCTCTGCTGGGACAAGCAGTACTCGGGCTGCTGAAGGACGAGGCTGGACATCATCCTGAAATCAAATAGACTCATCTAAATAGCCGACTCCTATTGGCAAACCAGGCTGCTTCCATATTTCAGTAACTAAAATAAACATACTTTTCACTTTCTTCTACAATTTGGAATGCTGAGACCCTGTACATGTGGATAAGTAAGAAGACAAAAGGAAATATGGAACAACACCTTTAATGAAAACTTGTTTTAAATAGCTGCCAATTTTGTGCCAAGTGTTCTGTCAGGCACTTAGAATATCTTTTTTTATTCATTACCTTAACAACTCAGTGCAGTTAGCGTTATTATTCCCATTTTACAGATGAAGACATAGTCTCTGATAAATTCAGTGACTTGCCAAAGGTCACACTCCTAGCAACTAGTAGAATCAATTACAACCCCAGTCAATCTGAATGTTTTTTCCACTGCTTTACCCTGCTTCTTATATAGGGAATAATAAACATTTAATAAAAGAACAAGGAAGCATACTAGCACAGATATTTGAATTAGATGAGTATTATTCCATATAAGTGTGGCCCTTCTTTTCAGTACACCTAGATGTAGCCCATGTAGTTGCCAAAGATTACTTGGCAGTCTCTAGTTTCAACTCTTCTTGCTGCAGCTTATGTTTCTTGCTGGCAGAAGAGTAGGATCTAGGAATAGAATCTCCTCAGTTGGGTGAATTTAAGCTGTTCTTCAGTGATGGTCATCATTTAACATTACTACAACAAAATGCACATTTACTGTGTTGCTAGATAATTGTCAACTGTAAATCCTAAGGAGAAAACATGTCCTGTTGAGCTATTATTGCTTTTAGTTCTTTTAGATTTTTGAGACAGACAAATAATTTAGTTGCACCAAAGAGATCCATTGAATGCCAAATTTCCTGGACTTTTAGGATGATGATTACTCTAATGTTCCTCAGTTGGATTGTGACTAGGATTTACACAGACAAGAATTAATATGAACTGAAGAGATAAAGGCCTCATAGTTGCCAAATTAAGAATCATCTAGGAATTAAGCTAATAGGTAATAAGGAGACAGGAGAGAAAGTTTTCAGACTATCAATAGTCAATAGCAAGACAACAGTTAAGCATAGAAATGGCAGTGGATGTAGGACAGGGAAACCAGAGTGGGAGCATGAGGACTGGGATTAGGGTGGTTGGTGGTTACTTCCACACAGTGGCACACATGGTTGGGAATGAAGCAAGGAGATTTCCCAAGGGTAGCAATCACAGAATCTCAGTGAAATTGAGACTTTTCTAATATATTCATATTAGAATATATAAACTGGCCATTTCCAGTGACAAAATTTTCAGATATCTTTGATCTCAACACCATTTTGATTCCTTAGAACAAATACTATATACACATAGGAGGCAGTTTAGATATAAACATAGAATTATGGCTAAATCCTAGTATGTGTCTATAGCTTTAATAATATGCTTTATATGCCTCACATATAAGAAACATAATATACATTTGCTTCTTTTTTTTTTTTTACATTTGTACCTTTTACCATGTTTTTAAAAACTTACAAGCCAGGTTCTAATCTTCAGTAGAATCAACTCACTTTGCTGCTAGAAAGAGGAAAACCCACAAAATATAACAATGCAAGTAAAGAAGCAAGGAAATCAATCAGACCTAGAAATTTCAAAGGTTGTAGGGCAGGGATAAATAAGAATAAAGAAAAAGAGCTCAGTATAAGCTACCTCAGGTGAAAAATTAAACTAAATTAGGTCTGGAGAGTTTATAAATTAGAAGAAAAGAATGATTAAATAAATCAGGGGTCTCAATATGATATCAAGAATCGGAATGGAGGGAGATAATGAATTAAGTATTTTGGTTCAATACATCAACTGTCCAATAATGGAGATTATCTGTACCACTTATTATTTTAATTGGGTGAAGAACAGTAAAGAGCTATTAATAATCACTTGAGACATTAGAGTTAAGCTGAGATGATGCTAGGGGGCTAGGCTAGCTACCTTGTCAAAAATCTCATATGCTAATGCCTTAGCTGAGCACTGGGGAGTAAAGTAAAAACCCAGGCAGAAACGGCACATGCCATTCTGGTTATATACCGAAAACAGACATTGAGCAAAAAATGTGACTCTGATAAGTGTTGCTAAAAAGAGGTGAAGGAGCCATAAAAGAGTATAATGGAGGAAAACAACAGCTTCTCAGAGGCCAGCAAACAGTCCCTTTTGGATCTTGCATATATGAGATAAAGATAAACAGGAAATTGAAGAAGAACAAAGTTATAGTGTCCAGGCAGAGATCATAACACTTACTAAAGCACTGGATGGGGCAGAACATCATTTGAGTGCTGAATTTACTGACAGATTTTCTCTCAAATCCTTACATTTCCCCTACTGTTCTTTTCTTCCCTTATAATCTGTAATCCCTCCTGCATCCCCTTGAATATTTTAAATGTATTTTGTTAATATCTGTTTCACATGATTCTACTCTTTCAAAGCTCTGAATTTTACTTCTTTCATTTGTTGGCTCTAACAGTTGTGTTTTTATGGCATACTTTTCAATTTAGCTACGATCTACTCAAGAGAAGAAGAGGAGAATTCTCTGTGGGGATATAGTCTACTGTGTGATTCTCTGTCGTCTCCACATGAGTGAAAGAACTGGATCCCTTTTTAAGCTGATTTCTCAGATGCAAGTCTTGCTACACAAGTAAAACAATTTTAGACTCCCAACTTGCACATGACACAGACCTAAGATTTTGATCTTACAAATGATATTTTCTTATTCACAATCCTGGGGTACTAATAAAATTTCTTTCTGTAATGAGCAGAATTACCTTTGTCTCCATTTTAGACTCAGAAAAACCCTTTGTGACTTCCAGATTTAACCAAGTAGTTCAGTTCAAGCTTTCTTCCCACAGACTGCTATTTGAATTCTTTCAGGGAAGTTATTAGAATCCATCTAAGACTAATATCTGGTTTCAACAATGCTGGGAGCTATTTAGGGAAAAGATTCAGACTTTGAGGTTGCTCTATAGTTCTGATACTGCAGGGCTCTCTATCATGATTTCAGACTTAAGTCACTTAAAGAAATTTTAGTCAAATGTTATCCTGTACTTAGGGCATGTTTCCCATCAGCTCATGTTATAATATGATCAGTTTGAGAAAGTGTTTAAAAAACATACTCATCAAAAGCATTTATGGAGCACCTATAACTTCTAAGTATTTATGCAACTAAAAAGTCTAAAGAGAGGAAAGGAGGGCAAGAGATAAGGTTGAAGAGTAAGACAGGGTTCTACAGATCATGTAAAGTGTCTTAGTCACTTTCCTTGTCACAAAGACACAACACCTGACACTCACAATTTAAAGGAGGAAAGGTTTATTTTGACTCACAGTTTAGTTCACAGTCAGCAGCTTGAAGGCAGGAATGACTTGCACAAAGGCATGGTGGAGAAAAGTTGCTCATATCATGGTGGCCAGGAAGCCAAGAGAGAAGGGAAGAGCCAGGCAGGGAGCCCAGCTTCTCTAGGCAGACCCCACCTAACAGCAAGTCAGCTATGTGGCGTGATTCAGTGCCATTCTAAATGCCCCTACTATGAGCTTAGGAAGCTTTTAAGGATATTCTCAATCTAAACCATATTAATTAAAGATCTAGATTCTTCTTCAGAGCAAATAGGCAATTATCAAACAATTTTAAGATAAGCTTTCATTTTTTAAAAAATGGAGACAAATTGGGTGCAAAATAGGGTAGATGTTGTGAGAAGTGTGCAGTTGTCTAGTTATTCATGTTAAAGTAATGACAATGAGAATAGGTTAAGGTGAATGAATGTAAGAGATACTCAGGCAAATAATTTAATAATACTTGCTTATGGGCTGATTTGGGAAAATAAACTATGCTTTGCATTCAGGTGGCTGTCAAGAGCATCTGAATGGTTGTTAACACTGTTTAACACGATAGTGAAAGGGAATGGAGCAAATCTGATGAGAAATATCTCAAATTCCATCTGGGCATGTTGAGTTTAAAGCACCAGTGAGATATCTAAATGGAAATAGCTTGAAGGCAGTAGGTTCTGTGGATTGGGAGGTCAGAGCTAGAAACAAAAAAGAAACAGAATTATTAAAAGCAGATGAGATTTCCCGAAACAGGAGAGTAGAATGGAAAGAAAAAGTTTGGTCCACCCTAAGTAATTCCGTCGTTTAATGTTTGGAAAATGCTGAAGAGAGCAGTTGTCGAAAGTCCCTCTGCTTCTTTTCTTGATTTCCATTCTCTCACATCTCAGAACCCATGTGCCAATTATCCTTCCTCGGCAGTAACTTACCATCAGCAAACAAGTATTGTGAAGTGCATTTCTTCTTAAGGAGGAAAAGGCATCCTTGAACATAACTTCCTCTCCAGCTGTTGTTCCACTGCTAGTTTTTTGACAGAGGAGATAACATTCTAAAAAGAGGGAGATAACATTCCTATATGGGAATGAGAAAGGATGCATGAAGATACAGAAAGTTGACAAAGGGTATGGTACCTCTCTGTGAGTGTGTTATTCCATGTAAAGTAGAAGATGGTTTTGTCTGCTCCAAGAAGGGGGTAGATAGGTGTAAGGACAGAGGCTTGAGGAGACAGAATTTAAGACCCCATGCATTGTAAAGACATAATGGGTGTGTCAGGAATTGCTGACAGATTAGAAATCTGCCAGTTCATAGGATTTTTTGAATAGTGGATTTTGCCAATAGATTCCACAAAAGGGCATTGAGACAAGATAAATTGTAATATTGACAGGAACATGAGGAAGATGATAGATTATGCAACATATACTAGATGATGCAGAAAACTGATACATGATGGAGACGGTGAGAGGAGCACAGAGTGGGCAATGATCTGCATGTGGCCACTGAAGTATGTTGGAGTCATGTGAGCAAGCCAAAGTGACCAGCCTATGAACCAAGAACGTGAGCTTTGTAGAAATGCCGTAATTGTGAAACACACTTGAGTTCACTTCCTTTGTCCAGAAGTAGTCATATGGCCCCATCTATTTTCTATAGGCTGAGAAATTTGAAGAATAACATGGAGAAATAAACATCTCTCCACAGGCAGCTGTGAGAGGACTAAAGAAGGTTACTAAAAACAGTGATTATGGAACATCTTCCCTGATGGATACCAAAACTGTGGTAGGATGGAAAACTCAACAAGCTTCAGTGGAGGAGAGATCGGCTCCAAGTTTCAGTAGATGGCTGCAATGGGGTAAAATAGAGTTGAATGTAAGTCTTAAAGAACAGGATTTTGGCCTGGGCTGAGAAGCAAGTGGCCAGAAAAAATGTATTTAGCAACAATAAAGAAATGTATCAACTGGGACAACAGGATCCTAGCCATTACTCCAGACCTTAGTGAAACCAGGGCTACTGCCCAATAAGGAAGTATGGGGACATGAGAATGGGCATACAGTTGGTCCTCAATAACAATGTTGTTGGGAGGATGGGAAAGTATTTCTCAATATTAATTGACTTCGTCCAGGAATATTTTTCTTCCCTTTTGGGTTTGCACTGATTTTCATAGGTAGGCTTTGCTCCCTGCCTACAGTTAAGAATTGTGGCAAGTTAGAAAACAAAAGGTCTCATACGTGACCTGCAACATCTAGTCCATGAATACCTTGGCCATGAAAGAATGGAATGAGGTGGTGGGCAGAATAATGACCTTCCAAATGTCCTAAACTCTGGAACCTGTGAATGTTTTAAGATGCATGACAAAATGGAAATAAAATAGCAGAATCAGCTGCTTACCAGTTGATCTTACAAATAAAGAGACTATTCTGGGTTATGTGGTTGGGGCCAACGTAGTAACAAGGATTCCTTGAATGAAGAGGTTAGTATTAGTGTCATATAGCATGAAAAGATTTGAGTGGCTATGGTAGTTTCAAAGGTGAAATGGAGCCATAAAGCAGGAAATGAGGAAACATAGCCCCACTAACACCTTGATTTTAGCCAGTAAGACCCATTCCAGACATCTGAACTAACAACTACCAGATAAATATGGGCTGCTTTAACTCTTTAAGTGTGTGGAAACGCAGTAGCAATAGGAAACTAATATAATTTTAAAAAATTTGAGGATTAGAGATCTGAGAAGAGAACTGCTGTAATCTGAATGCTTACATACCCTCTGAACTCACCATGAAACAATTTCTATTGCAACAGTATTAAGTGGTAGGGCATTAGGAGAGTAGATCACAGAGTTCCACCTTCATGGGTGGGATTAGTGCTCTTATGAAAGGGCTTCTGGGAGTAATTCTGGCTTTTTTTCACCTGTCTGCCTTTGGCCATGTGAGAGCACCACCATAAGAAGACATCATTAATGGAAGTGGATCTCACCAGACATGAACCTGCTGACACCTTGCTCATGGTCTTCTCAGTCTCCAGAAGTATGAAAAGATAAATAGATAAATGTCTTCTATTGTAAATTGCCCGATCTATAGTATTTTGTTATAGTAGTACAGATGGGTTCAGATAGGAATTGTCTTAGAACAGGAAAGATAAACAACATCAGAGCAGAAGCACTGTAACTTGATGTTATGGTTGATACACTGTGTCACCTTGAGAAGTTTAGAAGTTTAAGGAAGAGACTCAAAGAGAGCCATGATCCTTACTTTGTAATATCTTCATTCTGTTCAAGAGGAGGGCACAGAGATTTTGTGAGTACTGCTTCTGCCCTGGGGGTGGGGAGTGGCCATCATACAATATGAGAGGAAAAGAGGCTTGTTCTTCCCCTTTTTGCTCCTGTTGCTTTTGCTGGCTGATACCTTGAAGTGCTGCCCTAGCAACATGCTACCCTGTCTTGGAGCCAGCTGATTATGGACTGAAATCTCCACAAATAGCGAGCTAAATAAACCTATCATGCCTTCCTTTTGGGTGTGAGGTATTTTGTCCCAGCAACCAGTGAAAAGTAATCAATTTGGAACTTGGTACAAGTGGAGTGGGGTTGTTGCTGTGAATATACTTGATCATGCTTTCAACAGCCCTTTGGGAATGGATTGTGGGAAGAGTTTGGAAAGGTTCAGAGATGTTGCCTGAAAGCTAAGTGCTGGAACACCTTAAGCTGTTCTGTATAGAAGATTCTGGTCAGAGCTCAGAAGACCAGAAGGCTAACAGAAATCCTCCTTGTAAAGACCAGGCTTGGAAGATTTCTGCTGGGAAGGACTGCATTGATTGTTAGACAATGTGTGTCATAGGATGGCAGAAAGTTTGTCTGCATTTTGCTCATGTCCAGAGACTTTGCCTGAGACTAAAGGCAGCAGACTAATTAATCTGGCAGAAGAAATTTCAAGGTAGTTGAATGTTGAGGCTGTGGCATGGCTATTGTTGGGGGCTTTTAGCCAGATTTATGTTGCAAATCAAGATCAGAGAGTTCAGCAGGAAGATTTAAAACATTCTGAATTTGGCCAAAAAGGAAGCTCTGATAAAACTGTGGACTACAAAAACAGAGCTGAGGAAATCTTGATTGTAGAAAAGGATCAGGAGAATAAAACCATAGCCTGAAGGCATTACAAACAGCAGTAAGTCTCAAACCTTTGCAGCCTCACAACTTCAAAAGTGAAAGGCTTTGCTTTGAGGTGAAAGTCACAGAGCACCATATTCCAGAATGATGGCAGATGCACCATGTTTCAGAATGGCAGTGTCATAAAAAATTTGTTCCTTTAATTGGATCAGAGTGCCCAGTGATTCAGGTACTCACCCCTATAGACAAAGGAGAGGACAGCCTGGATACTGCTCCAGTTGGCAGCAGACCTTAGCATCATCCATGTGGTGCTAGTTTTGGGTACATGCAGAATGCAAAAGTTCTGACATTTAAAAGGCTTCCATTCCACTCTGATTTCAGAAGGCCAGTAATGTGCCCCCAAGGGGTCAATGTGTGAAGCTGTGTGAAGCCAAATGCAATGGAGACTCCAGCAATTTGGAAAAGCCAGGAGTGTGGATTATCTAAGGAAAGCTGCAAGGAGTGGGCAGTGTGGGCCTAAAAGAGGAGCTGTGGGAGCTATAACCACCAAAGGTGCTATGGGTGTGAGTCACTCAAGCCTTTTGGAGCTCAAAACCAGATTGCTTCAGATGCTGAATGTGGGACTCCAGGACTTAATGTTTTCCCTGATGGATTTTGGACTTGCTTGAGTCCCAATCCTTTGCATTCCTCTATTTGT
The DNA here is from genome assembly GCA_004027295.1 of Dolichotis patagonum. Taxonomy (NCBI): domain Eukaryota; kingdom Metazoa; phylum Chordata; class Mammalia; order Rodentia; family Caviidae; genus Dolichotis; species Dolichotis patagonum. The sequence continues at coordinate 88,878 of PVJX010000344.1, read as the reverse complement.
AACTGTTGGAATGAAAATGTTTATCTTGTGCCATTGCATGTTGGAAGTGCTTAACTCTGTTTTCATTTGTACAGGGGTTTGTAGCTATGAGTTTGCCCTCCATCTCGAAGGAGACTTGGGATTTGAAAGTTTTCAGCAATGCTGAAACTGTTAGGACCTTGGCAACTTTTGCAGATGGACTAAAAGCCTTTTGCATAAAGGGATGTGCATGAATCTTTGGGGGAAGCAAGGACACAATGTTATGCTTCTAATGTAATATAATGTTGATAGACTCAATGCTAGTTCTTAAGCATTGCTAAGCTGTGTTATAATGTTCAAGTTGCAAAATGTTAAGAATAAACATGTCTTGTATCTGGAAACTGGTTTAAAGAAATGTGTCTGGTTGCCAAGTTGACAAGGGATGGATGTTAAGGTTGACATACTGTGTCAACTTGAGCAGTTTAGAAGTTTAACTAAGAGACTCAGCAGGGAGCCAGGATCCTTACTTTGTAAATATCCTCATTCTGTGCAAGAGGAGGGCACAGAGATTTTGTGAGTGTTACATCTGCTGTGACGGGTGCAGGGCGGCCTTTATACATTGTAAGAGAGGAAGAGAGGCTTGTACTCCCCGTTTTTGCTCCTGATGCCTGTGCTGGCTGATGCCTTGAAGCGTTGCCCCTGTGCCATGCCACTCTGCCTTGGTGCCAGCTGATTATGAACTGAAACCTCCACAAATAGTGAGCTAAATAAATAAGTCTTTCATTCCTTCATTTTGGGCATTGGGTATTTTGTCCCAGGAACCAGAGAAAAACAACCAAGACAAATGGACAATGGTAGCAAGAAAAGCCCAACATCCTGTATTCCAACATACGGGTGGGCATCAAACTCCCTGAGGTAGATCACATGATCAGAATATAGTTCATATCTGGCAAAAGTGCAAGAAGAGAACAAGACCCTTAAGGAGAATGGTTGTATTCTACATTAATTAGAAAGCACCTGAATTAGCTTCATGCAGAACACATGCTATTTTGCCCAGTAGTACTTTGTCTCCCTGATTCAAGCACTACCCAACACAATACTGTTTTTGTTTACTCTGATAACTTTGCAGCATGTCAACTTAGCTAGACTGGCCTAAATTTCTTGGGTTTTCTTTTCTTGCATGTTTCTAGTTAGGTTGCAGAGAAATTCCTGTGAGAGCTGTGGGGGGCAGAAACAAAGCAACGGTCATGCTGTGGCTTCACAGTGCTGACCATGTTGTCATCCGCATTCACTGTGTGAGGCAGCCGCTATTACTGCCACTACATCACCCCACTCTGACTCCTGTGCCAGGTATGGGAGCTGAGTTCCATGAACAAAAGCCTGATTTCTATTGGCCACCAACACCAAAGGCACCACCAAGGTCATAGACAACAAGATGTGATGCAGGCTTTAGTCTGTCCTGTGGGGATCAGCTCATGTTCGTGGGTTTCAGCTTGTTCTTGTTCTCCTTTGCTGGCCTTCACAACTGCCAGCCTTTGGACTTCAAACTCCAAGACCAGATATGAAGGCAATGGCCTTACAGTGATTACTTAACCAGTTCCCCCAATCATGTAATGTCAAACCCCTTAATAAATCCTTTTGTATATTCTACACAAAACATATATATATATATATATATATATATATATATATATATATATATGATAATGTATGATATAATTTGCTTCTATAGTTGAATTCTAATCTTTCCAACATATTAGGGTTGCTAGAACTAAGTAGAAGGGGTTGAATGGCTTATAAACAAACAAAGCTGTGTCTTAAGTTACAGAGGTTGGAAGTGAAAGACATGGTGCCAGCCTGTTTGGGTCCTGGTGAAGGTCCTCTTCTGGGCTTCTCATTGTGTTCTCACAGGGCACAAAGAGACAAGGACACTCTCTGGGGTCTCTCATCTAAGGGCATTCACCTCACTCATGAGGTCATCCTTAGGTCCAATCACCTTCCAAAGGTTCTACTTTCTAACACCATCACACTGAGAATTAGGATTTCAGTATATGAATTTTGAGGGGGGACACAAAGACCCAGCCAGGTATTATGCTGGCAATTTTTAACTTAGCCCTCATTTTCTTTAAACATTCTTTTCTTTGAACCAGCAGAATCTGAAGGACTCATATTTAGATAAAGTAATTCTGCTTCCTATCTAAAGCTATCTATAAAATGTCTTTCCTCACCTTTTCCTTAATGTCTTCCCCAAAGCCTTGAAAGATCATTCAAAATACATCACGCAGGCATGATGCTAATAAGAAGCCAGCAATCTATGAATAAATTATGAATAGTGACAGAAGGTAAGGCAGTGTTTGTGATTCAGCTCAGTAGACTTTGCTGGCAGGGAAACATCCTGTGATAAAACCTTTGATTACTGAAAATCACGGTTCAAAATTATATTAAAAATATATACAGAGAAATATAAGAACAAACACTTGCAAAGTTAGAACTTTGCTCCCTCCATGGTCCTCTTAAACAAAATTTAAGCTTTGTGGAAAGACAGAAGAATTTGGCTGTAAGATAAACTTGGGTTTAAATTATAGTCCTGGGATTCTGCAGCCTTGCAACTTTGAACCAAAGATCTAATTTCTGAGAAGCTCAAGTTTTCTTATATATAAGATGGCAGTAATAATACCAGCTTTAGGGCCAGGGGTTTAGCTCAGCGGCACAAGTGCTTGCTTGGCAAGCACAAGGTCATGAGTTCCATCCCTGGTACCAAATAAATAAATAAATAATGAAATAAAACCAACTTTATAAGGTTGCTGAAAATATTAGAAATAGTACTTCTGGAACACAAAAGTCACTAGGAGAATGCTTAAACAGCACATGTTTACCTTTTATTAATGCCTTTTTAAAATATAATTTTTCTAAAAATAATATCCTGAAAACCCGTACAGAAGCATAAGCATCATGTTCACTAATTTTGTCTTACAGCCTAAAGTCAAACTAAAGTGATGTAGGAGCTCACCATTTTTATTGCTGGTAGATGAGTGAAGCCCTTGGCAGAGAAATGGGGCCCCTTTGAAAAAGTAAGGCTCTGGACCTTAACCAGAAAGCTGCTGTTTCAGTAGCTGTACCAAGTGCTTGGTCACAAGACAGGGCAGGACAAGAAAAGAACAAGTCTTTCTTGGCCCAAGTGGGAGGGGACTGGTTAAGCAGATTGTATCTAACTGCCTCTAAGCAATTTTTCACCTTTTCTGAAGGTTCCCAGACTCAAACTACCAAGTCAGAGAATTCTCAAAGTGAAAAATAGGATAGCTGTGTTTGGATTCTATGAACAACATTTTAACAGTTACACAGAGGATCAAATTTAACCTTAACATTATAGGAAATTTATCCCCAAAAGACTGAGTGAAAGTGAAGAGATAATATAAATTTTAAAAAAGAAGTAAAATGATGGATGAAGAAGGAAAAATGTAAAAGCAAAATATTATTCTATTAGAGGCAGTAATTTATCAGGAAGGGTTCAAATGTTTACATTTTATAATCTCAAAGCTCTATTTCCCCCTTCTTATGCTATAAGGCATTCAAGAATGTTTATTTTCTGTTTCTTCTCACATGTATTACTATTTTAGTTTGATATTTAATGACTTTTTATTGTAAACATTCATCTATCGATCCAATCTTCAGATCTGTACCAATCATATACTTTTTACCTAAGATGTGATGGTTCTTTAGATTTGTAATCCAAAAGAACATCATCTTCCCAAATACAGATACTGCTGTATTCCCCCAAATTAGAAAGTTGTAACAGAATATTTGTAGTACCTTCCTTTTCCTCTGCTTCTAGCAATAGAAGACATAAATGGAATTCTATTTTGTAGAAGTCAGAATTAAACAAGAGTTCTCCTTTTAATTCCTAATCTTCTTCTTTGATCAGCCACAAAACTATTCCCTCAACGAGGAGATATTTTTCAGAGATCAGATGGATAGTGGTTTCTAAAAAGCCTATTACTTTGGGCTGTTAAGGATTTTAGGCATTTTTGAACATTCCTTTTAAAAAATCAATATATATTTTTGAAGGGTAACTTGGAAAAGTGACTCAGAGCTTTAAAACATATATGTGTCAAAATGTAGTTCTATAAAATATATCTTTTTCCACAAAAAGATTTATCAGCTAGGATACAACTTAAAGTATAATAAAAACTTGAAATAAATGTCCCATAAAAGAACATTGATGAAATAAGTTGTCAAATATTAAAGTGACATGATCTCACCAGACAGTCATTAATAATGACTTAAATAAATACTTAATGACTGGGGAAAATATTTTAGTCAGCCAATTTTAGTTCATTTATTGAGTATATAAGGTAAAATTTTGATGGTAATTATTCCTGAATTAAGAGATTATGAGTGACTTTTAGTTTTGTCTTTTCTCTATTTCACAAATTTTCAGTATTAAATATACTTTTCCTTGTATTCATAATCTTTCAAGTATTAAAAAAATTTTAGAAAGCCAGAATGTTAAGCATACTTATAGTCTGTGTGCTTATAATTAGAATGAGAATTCATAGATCTCAACTAAGAGAGCCCTGACATTTTGGTGCAAACTCTGGATCCAAAACTTCATATAATAATACTGGAAATGCCAGATTGCACTGCCACTGAGAGTGGCAATACCAGTCTGTCCCCAAGGGGCAGGCAGGTGCATAGAAGGAGGAAAAAGGGAGAATGAGATTAAATTTGCCCACCATATACTCTGGGCTTAGGATAATGAAGAATGCCATGTACCTCAGGCCAAATGACCAAAAGCTACTATTCACAGTATAAGAAGTTAACTTTCCTTGTTTCTTGGCATAATGGAGCCATTATCAAGTTTTGCATAGTATTTGGAGTTTGGGAACAGGATGTGGGGCTGCCTGAACTGCTTGAAGTAAACCTAAACTGATCTAATGTCCTAAAATACTACAATTCAGGACTTAAGGCTAAAGACTTAGTTTCAAACTTAGGAGTTCTATGGCTTTCTGGGAGTATTACTAACTTTACTGCATGCCGAGCTTCCAGCATGATAGACACAGGGGTCCTTGACTGTCTGTGGTATGCTTACAGTCACTGTATTTTGGGGGCAAAAACATATGCTATAATATTGAAACTAGAGCTGGCACTGCAATGTCTAATATGCTCTTGAGTACATGAACTTGCCTATTTATGGCTTTGTATACATAGCAAATTGACTGGGGGGAAGTAGAAACAATTTATAGAAGTAGAGAACTGTAGAATTCTCAGGGGCAGTGCAGAATTCTCTGGGATCCAAAAGAACTGAATATATTTTTAGAGGTTCAAAAGAAAGAAAACAGAAAAAGTCCTTCAGGGTAGTATAAAATGCCACCACCCATGGTATCAGAGGGTGAACCCATGGCCTTCATGCTGAGCTACAATACCAAGGGTTTTTGTTTTTGTTGGTTTTTTTTTTTTTTTGACAGGATCTCATAAAATTGTGAAGCTGTCTAGGCCAAGGTTGGATTCAAACTTGTGATCCTCCTGCCTCAGCCTCCCAGAAATTTTGTGCTGTTTTTAAAAAGTACTCTCATATGTTTAAAGAAATAGCTTCATTACAGTTCTTAGAGGTGAAATTGCTAATAAAATAAAATAAATTCTCCTGAAATACTCCCAAGCAAATGGAAGTAAATGATCTCCAATGACAGGGTGAAGAAAATAAATAAATAAATAAATAAATAAATAAATAAAACAGCAAAACAATTGAAATGGGTTTTCCCAAGTACCACTGAGGCACAATTTGGATAAGAGTATGATAGAGGCTTATGTGGGTCTCAAACAAAGTCAAAACAAAAGAAAGACTGCTGTGATGAGTGAATAGCCAACTACAGTATACATACATAAAAGATGATGGGATTTAGGTCTCAATGTGACTATAGTGCCCCCTGCTGGGCATTAGTTTTCAACTCCGGAATTTTGGGCTTGTGTGAGGGTAACTCAAATTTTCATAAAAGAATTGAATTTGAAAGTTGGGAGAAGGCTTAGAGAATAGTATTCATTACTTAGTTAGAATTGAAAAGTCTTGTTTTAGGTTATATAGCTGGAATTATTAGACTATAGAGACATCTGCTCAATTCTTGGGCCTATGGTTATGCATGTGGAGTTTTCATGTTGAAAGTATCTGCAACACCCAAAATGAGAAAGCTGAGAAAAATCTCAGGAACTTACATTGATATTAAAACATCACTTGATTTGATTAAAAGAATATTCATTCGATCTAATTAACTAGAATTTAAATTTGCTGGAAATTTTTCTCATTGATATTAACACAACACTTAATTATTCTTGGCATATTAATTGTTCTTCCTTTACCTATGTTACCCATGTGCTCCATTTCTGCTATTTTAATTTTTTGGAAATATTTCTTTGTGTTTCAATATGCTTTTATGCCCTTTCTTTTTTCCACTTCTAAAACCTATTAGAATGTGCTAAGAAAAGCAAGAACAACAACAAATTACACAGATGATAATGGTTTTTACACTGGTGTTTCCTGGAAACTGCACTGTGATTCTTACCCTTGACTCTGGGCTCAGAAGAAGCCCATTCCTGAGTGTTCTCTGCTTCTTCATCTTCCTCCCATCAATCAGCATTTCTTTCTCCACATGTAGCCAGCGGTCCCTGGAAATCTCATGACCACAGGCTTTCCTCTCCTGTCATTGCACTACAAGGTAGACTCTTGCTCCCCAAGTATATTCTTAATAAGTTTGAAGTCACTGTCTCTTTCCACATTTCAGTTCTGTCATCTTTAAATTAAGCAAAATAATATCAGTTATGCTTACCGTGTTTCAGTGAGGATCTCTGTAATTTTTACCTCTCCAATCATTCAAGCGAGTAGTTCGGTTCTTTCTTTTTTTCTTCCTTTCTTCTTAAATTTTAGGCTACAGGGAAAATTTAAACTATTTGAGGTTTCAAAATTCTATCTGTTATGGAAAAGATTATGCTAGGAGCCCTGCAAGGAAAGAAGAAGAGGGCTTTAACAACAGGAACAAGATTGAAGTTTGTCTTGGTTTATTAGAAAGGTCATAGAAGTTTGTGGTCTCATGACTAATGGAATACTAAGGAACCTACCCTGAGGAAGGCGACGAGACCTGGGGTGAAGGGCTTGCATCACAACGTTACTCTACTAAAAGTAGAGATCTACAGTGACTCACAAGCAAATGGCTACTGGCCAAGAAGTCAGAAACTTCAAAAACAGTATTGAAAGACTAGTTAAAGGAATTTTAACTGTGGGATGGGTCTCTCAGAGTGGACCAAGTGAAGATATTTGTGTTGCAAATGAATGTTACTAACAGGTAAAAACAACAACGAAAACTTTCAATAATAAGTAAGCAAATGGCTAAGCCTGTGGATGCCAGCTTGCTGCCTTCCTTACCACTCTTGTGCTTGTGTGAAGGACCGATGAACTCAGAGACCCTGGGAACAGAAAGCTGATTTGGGGGCCTATAACCACAGGCTTTCCTTTACCAAGGCTAACCTGCAACCACATTCTCCAGCATCTGAGGCTGACACTGAGCTCCTAGAATGGCACCACTCCCAGCACCTGCCAGCCACCTGATGGCAGATAGATGACGCTGCATCTCTATCACCAGGAGGAAGAAACAACCCGGACAGGGATCTGACTTCTTTACCTGTAATGTTTCTTCTAGCACCACTGTTCATGAACCTAAGGATTGATCACTTAGCACCTCACAAAATAGTGCCTCTGAGTAAGGAAATTAACATATGAATAAGAACTAAATAAACCATGCCTGTAGGGAGAGATATGATAGAATGATCTATCAACAGTGCACATGTGCTGCCATTTGTGGATGCAGTGAAGCTCTCCCACAGTTAGTGGCCTATTCTCTGAGCCAGCAACTTTATATACTGCTATTTCTTCCACAGCTAGAATACTTAGAAGCAAGAACCAAAATGTGGAAGTTGTGGTGGCTCCTTCATAATTATTCCTAGCATCCCACTTACAAACTTTTATTCCCAGCCTAATGTTGTGCTTTTAGTTTCCAAGGAAAGAGCATTTCATCTAGCAAACACAAGAAGGATTCCACTGAATGGCAGCCCCCGGGACTTTTTGAGCCACTCAACTAACAAGCAAAGAAAGGTATCACCATATTGTCTAGCAAACTGATCCTGATTATAAAGTGGGAAAAGGGTTAGTATTGCAATAGATTTTGGGGAAACTCTGTCTGGAAGCCAAGGGATTCTATGTCTAGACAATTCTTTTTTTTTTTTGGTATTGGGACTCAAACTCAGGACCTTGTGCTTGCCAGGCAGGCACTGTGCTGCTGAGCTATATCCCTGGCCTTGTCTAGACAATTCTCAGTACTCCCATTTCCATAGTGAAGTTGTTAGGATATTAGAGCAAATCAAGGCAACTGAGAATCACTAAAATTACTTTAAAATATTTTAGGCTGGTTTAAATCACCTGATAAATGACAACTGCCCAAAGTGTTAGCTGATGGCAAAGAAAACATGGGAAGGAGAGCAGAGCAGAGGGTTGAAAATAAACAGGATGGTTTCATAAACTGTGCAGAAATTAGCACCATAATCATCACGTTTATTTTCCAAATTTTCTCATTTCCATTTCTTTCTTAGGATCTTCCAGGATTTAGCTAATTATGGAAGGCCTGGGTCTGGAAACAATGAGAAGTATTAACTTTAACAGGGTATCAACCTGGAGGAAATTCATTTTCTTCCTACACATCAACTACTGCAGGTGAAATTATTACAAGTTACCAAGCAAAGACAGTCTGTGATTATCAGACAGAGGGAAAGGATTGCACCTATAAACAACTAAGCCTCAGCAAGATTTGGTAAATAGAATTAAAGGCAGTAACTGGAGCCCACCCAAATATTTGCAGTCTTAGGGTCACTTTCTCCTCATCAATGCTTAGAAAAGCCTACACTGTAGTACAGAAAGCTTCAGAAACAAAGGTTTGTTTTATTGCAATCTCAGTCCGACTGGTACAGGAAAGAAGACAGAAGACACTCTTTCAGGTACTCAAGAAAGCTGTGTTCTGACACTGCTTTGGGATAGGAACATAAGCCTCTGAATCTCTCACTTTCTTTCTGTTCATCTTCCAGTGTGATCAAAACTCCTCCACAGTCCTCACCTCATAATCGACACCATAATACTTCACTGTGACAGCAACTTTGTCTCCTCAAGCCTTGCCATTGAGAGACATCTGATTATGGGCATGATAGGTGGTGATTTAAGGAATGTTTTGTCACTGCAAGGTATGGTCTACTGTTGTCCTGCTTTCTAGTGACAGTGAGGTCATTACTGACTTCAAATGTAACCCATGTACATGTGAATGTTCACGTGTGATGCACACTAATTATGTGGTAGGCTGCTGCAAGAAAGGGGAACTCAGACTAAGGAAAATAATGGCTCCTGACTTCAACTATGTTGTGATGTTAAACCAGTAGCTAAAAGACTTCTGCTAACCTCCGGAGAGTAAACAAGAGTTTTTGAGCTGCTTGATTTCTTCTTTGACCAATGAGCAGAGAGCACTGCATGTGTTAAGCTCAATTTAAGATGACAGAAATTATTTCTTGGAATTCCACACTTCAACCTTGTATTTCTCATCATGGTGTAAATAGTGGTTACAATTCCACACCAGATCCTCAAAGACTATTTAACACAAATGACTCCTGAATTACACTGCTATTTGTGTTATAGTGAATTTCTGGCAAATTATTTATAGGCTTTAATTGAATAACCAGGAAACCTAATTCTCATCCAGATGTTTTTGTGATAAACATAGTTTAAGTCTAATATAAACCATTAAAAACAACACTTTCTTTTCCCTCATACCCAAATGTATTTGTCATGTTCTGCCTTGGTGTCAGTGGCTAAAGGGAAACACTGCCCTCTCAGTCGCTCCTGATGGGCCATGTGACGGAGAGGGACTGCTGCAGAAGGGCACTCGTGGTGTGGAGAGGACGTGTCAGTGGGATTCTAGAAAAAGTCAAAGCCAAGGCTCAAAGTTAGGTTATCTCACACTCAGGCCCCTTTCTCTATGTTCTTCAATACTTTCTAGGACAATGCAATAACTTTTAAACAGTCAACAATAATCATGGTGCATGAAACCATGCCTTCTACACACTTCAACTTTTGAAAGCAGTGGTCTGAAACTAGATTTCACATTAATATCACCTGGGAGTTTTTTGCAATCATCTGAATTTACTTCAAAACAACTGAATTAGACTCTCTGAGGGCAAAGCTTTTAAAAATTTTTCCCATTTTATTCTAATACACACGCAGGGTTGAGGACCACTTGTGTTGTATAACATAAAGAAAGCAGGCTGGTGGCTACATGAGTTTGAGCAAGATATTTACCTCTTTTAAGAAAGTAGGTTATAAATGCTCACACCCATAATAGATGAGGTAATGCATATGTTAAATAGCCTGATTTGGCCATTTGATATGTGCAGTCATATATTAAAACATCATGTTGAACACCATGAAAATGTAGTTTTTACTCATCAATTAAAAAATAAATTTAAGAGCCTAGCATGGTGGTGCAGGCCCACAATCCCAGCATTCTGAGAGGTTGAGGCAGGAGGATCATATGTTCAAGCGCAGCCTGGGCCACTAAGCAACTTAGCGAGATCCTGTCTCAAAATAAAAAAAGGGTTTGGGATATAGCTCAGAGTGAAGGCCCTGAGTTCAATCCCAAGCCCTCCAAAATAAGATAATAAATAATAAGCTTAAGATATGTATTACAGAAAATTCATGAGGATTGGGAAGAGTTAATTTGAGCTCCTTACAGTGTCTGGCATATAGTAAAAGCACAATAAATGGTAGCATCAATGATGGGAAAATGCTATAATGGAAAGAAAATGTGTTTGGAGTTGGAAGACCTGGTTTCAAAGCCTAGTCCTACTATTTTTGAAAAATAAAAGCCCTGTGCCTAATTTGGAAAATTATTGTAATAACTCCTATATTAACGAACTGTTGTAAGAATTAAGTAGAACATTGCTTGTAAAATACCTGGCATGTTTCTTCTATTGCTTCTAACCCAGCTATGCTAGTAAGAATGCCACTGAAAACAATCCTAGGCTGTTCCTTATACTTACAGACCTTCTGCTAGATGTGGGATGTACAGCTTCTGTATTTAGCACAATACAGTCATACACGGTTATAGGTTACACCTACTCCACATTATTCCCCGTTATGCTACAGGTAGCACATCAGGATTTGGTGGCTGGGTATGATGAAGGTGCTTAGAAGAGTGAGAACAGAAGGAAGACTGGACCCAGGAGCTGAGGACAAATGCAGGCATCATGACCCTCCCACCCATGCCGTGTGGGAGAGAGAGGTGTTGCTTGGATCTGACCTCAAGGGCAGACCTCAGCGGCCCAGAACCCAGGGTGAGCCAGCTCGCCTGTCCCCACTGCCTGTGTGACCCTAAGTCTAGAACAGTCCCTAGTTTCTTACATCTCCACGCTGTGAAGGTTGTGGGAGTGGGGGTTTGCCGTCAAGATGGAATGTGTCAGCAGTCAGTGTTAAAAGAAACATCTCTGCTCCATCTTGACAACAAAATCTATAAATAGGAGATCTGGCCACGGCTAGACCCTTGTATCATTATCTGTCTTCACAGGATGTGCCTGGCACACAGGGTTGATGAACCTGGAATGGTGCCTGACATACGCAAAGTAGTCAATAAGTGTACCTTGAATTGAACTGACCAGTATCCTCTGCCCAGAACACTTCGTTGACTGGAACTGGTTGTGAACATTTATTGGGTCTTACCAAGTGCCTGGCCCAATACTAGGCACTGTATATAGACATCACCTCATACACTTGGCAAACTCCTGTCCATCCTTCAAGACTTAGCTCAAATGTCATCCATTCTGTTAAACCTTCCTGACTCCCTCAGGCAGCGTCCTCTGTGCTTTTGCACTGACAGCTCTTTGCTCAACCTTCAGAAGAACACTTACCACTTTCTACTTTAACATATCTGTTTTCAAGTTGTCTCCCCCATGGAATGTGAGGTCATTAGGGGCATCAAGCCCTTTTTTTTTTTCTGGTCAGTAATATTTAGCATGGAACCTAATGAAATTAATTTTAAAAACATTCTTATAATTTTTCTGGTTAAATAAAGTCATATTAAATGCATTTATTAAAAAATTACATACTTCTAAAACCAGCTAATATGTTATATAACTGAGAAAGATGGACACATTTTATGTAACTGAGAAAGAATGAATCCTATATATCTGCACATCAGCTTCACATACCTGCACCTCACAGGAAGGACCTTCCACGCACCCACCAGCAGCTACTTTGGAAGCACACTGGTGTTCTCAGGATATCTATTTTACCTGGCACCTATTTTCTGGCAGGGCCAACAGGCTACAGTAAGAAGAAAGAAGCACGAGAAGAGTTATACACAAACACATAACACACATACCCCCAAAATGTTATCACTCAAAATCTTAAACTCAAATATACTTAACTTACAATAGAGTTAGGCTGTGATAAATCCATCATGAATTGAAAACATCACAAGTCAAAAATGCATTTAATATATGTAATCTAATAATCTATGTAATCTAATAAACATTTTAGCTTAGCCACACAATACACTATAAAGTGTTGTCATGGTGTAAGCTGCACCTGGGGCTTGCTGCTGGTGCTACTGAAAGGCACTGCGAGAGAATACTATGCCGCTTGTCCTTAGCCCGTGCTCTCATTTGGGTCTTAAATTTGGTCTCATTTGGGTCATTTGGGTCTTAAATGCTCCGCAAAGGCTCTCTAGCAAGCAAAGGAAAGAAAACTGGGGACCCACCGTTCCCTTTGAGGAACCGTATATAGAGATCATGAACTCTCACAAGGACCTACCTCCCAAATGTCTACAACACCCCCATCGTCACCTGTGGGCCAGGCCGTCAACACCTGAACCTTTGAGGGACATTTTACAGCCAAATGATAGCATCCAGCAAGAGGGCAAGTGGGCTCTTGCTAGGCTTACCTAACACTTACATGGGAAACTGTCTTTCACTAATAATTTTGTTCTTATTTAGTCATAAGTGATATTCAACATCTCTTCATAAGTTTATTAGAAACATGTGTTTCTTTTCATCATTTTCATTGGGTTGGTAATTTTTTTTTCTTATTTGTAATGAGTTTTGTGGGGCTACAGGCAGGAGAGGAGGAAGCTATGCAAAGAGAGACTATTGAAGTCTTCACAAGAGTCCCTTTAAACCTGAAATAGGCTGTAAATGAGCAGAGTGGGAGTTCATAGCTTAGACAAGAACCCTGGGGGCACTGTAAGCTGAATGCTTGCTTCTTCCAGTGCATGACAGGGTCTACATTCCGAAGAAACATATTTAGAAAGAATTGTTGGATGCCCAGGGCAATAAAAGACTGTAGAAAAGCCATTGTTGAGGAACTGGACTAAACTAGTGCTGGAGTAAAGGTTACTGTTGACCCATTCTAGTCAGCATCAAGAACATTCAGCTAATGTACAAGTAAGCTAATTACTAGTATAAAACAATTTTAACAGTAGTTAGAGGAAGGCAACAAAATTCAGATATTTTGCAACATATTATTTTCGATTGTTTTTGTCCAATACACATTTTTAGACACATTATTGAGAAAGAAAATGTGATTCATAATCAGAGAAAAAGTCAATAGAAATAGACAAATAAGACACAGATAATGGAATTAGCAGACAAGAAATTTAAAATTGCCATTATAAATATGTTTAAGATTTTAAAGGAAAACATGAACATAACAAAGAAAGAAATGGCTACCATAAAAAATAGCCAAATGAATTTTGATGAATAAAATATATCATGAGATAAATACTCATTAATGGACAATTAGACATCACACAAAGAATCAGTGATCATAAATAAATATCAATTGACACTATCAATACTTAAGCATAGAGAAAAAGGGCTGGAAGTAATATGAATGGAGACTCTGTAACATGTAGGACTAACAATAAATTGTCAAAGTAACCGTATGTCCCAGAAAGGGATAGGAAAAGAAAAATGTGTGAGTATATAATGGCTCTATTTTTTTTCCAAATTTGATGAGAACTACAAATTCCCAGAAAACTTAACAAATCCCAAGCAGTATTAACGTGCACACACACACACACACACACACACACACCCCGACATATCATAACAAAAGTACTGAGGATAACTGGTAACAATCTTAGAAGTAGGCATGGAAAAAGACACTTCATACAGTGACAGTGACAAAAAATTACACTGATTTTGTTACAACAATGCAATCTGGAAGGCAGAGAAATAAATAATATCTTTAAAGTATTTGATGAAAAATAGTGGTAATGCAGAATTCTATATCCAGTGAAAATATACCTCAAGAAGAGAAGTAAAATAATATCTTTTCAGATACACAATCATCCTACAGTACACAGGATGGTACCCCACAACAAAGAAGTATCGAACACAAGATGTTAATAGGGCCGAGGCTGGAAAATGCTATAAGAAAGTGAAAGGAACGCAAAATTATGGGTCTATGCATAAATATATAAGATTTTAAATAAAAATTCATCTAATGCAAAAATATTAACCATATTTAGGAATTTATAAAACAGTGATGTTGGTTAGAGATCTCTAGAGGAGCAGAAGCAATAGAAAAGTAGATAATCATGCTGGGGGATTTGAAAGATAGGCTTCCAGATTAGAGGTGGGGATGTTCCTAGGGCTGTCTGCATACTGCAGAGCTAGAGCAGCCGCTCAGCACGGGAAGTTGGAGGCTGCAGAAAAGAGGACGCACGAATGAAGTGCCAGTCCAGCATCAAAGACCTGGGCACTGCCTGCAGAGTCACTGTCCTCAGTCTGTGCTGAAGGCTGAAGAAACTGGAGTCTGAGGCCGACAGGCAAACAGCAGCAGAAATAGATGCACCAGCTCAAGCAGAAGGGAGCTTCCAAAAAGCGCTCCGGCTTCCTCTTTCCTCCCTTTTAGTTTTCCACCCAGGTCACAAAGCCTATTGGATAATGCCACCCACAATCAGGGTGGGTTCTCCTCCTGCAGTCTGCTGGCCCACATGCTGATATCTCTGGAACCACCCCCCAGACACACCTAGAAAAGTGCTTTACTAAGCTCTTAGGCCTTCCTTAATCCAATCGGATTGATATTTGATGTATCATGACTATGGTTATAAGGATAGAGGTAAAATCTATGTTAACAATCACACGAAGTATGAGAGAGAAGAAATGGAGATGCACTCTTCTAAAGTTTTATGTTACATATGAAGCAGTAAAATGTCACATGAAAGTACACTAATAAGTTCAACTTATACATTTTAAATTCCAGAACAACCACTCCATATGTAAAAAGTCAGGTATAGTAAGTAAGTCAATAGTTGAGATAAAATAAAATACTAATACTTTCAATATGAAGAAATACAAAAGAATAAATGAACAAAGAACAGACGGGGTGAATATATAACAAAGAGTAAAACATGAGATGTAAATTTCATTAATAATTAATTAATAATTGTATTTAATGTAGTTCAAACACTCAGATTAAAAGCCAGAAGTTTCATGTTCAAGGTTTAAATTTTTGGTAAATATGAAATCACTTCTACCTTTCTGCTGCTTTCAGGGTAGTGGTCAGGAGTCTACATCTCTCTGTGCCAACATTATTTACTATACAGCCCATCTACTTAGCCTAACTTGACATGATATTTTTATCATTTATCTAATGTTTTTACATGCTTGGTTCTATTTTTCAGTCTTTTTCCTTCACTTTTGTATTCTTCTGTCAACACCATGCTATTTGAAATGACTACACTCTAAAATGTTTTCATTTCTATTAACGTTAGTTTCATTTATGTGCCTTATCAAAAATTACCAATATTCTGAAATACCTGTTATGTTTTTTTTCTTTTTACTTCTTTTTTTTATTTTTTATTTTAAAGAGAATAAAACAAAAGAGGGCAGAACAGAGCAGATCAGAACAGGACAACATAGGCAATACAGTACTTTACATTAAAACAACCAGACATTAACAGTAGCTATCACAATATCTCTTTCTCTGCTATAGTTAAGCATAGTTTCAAATACAATAATATCAAACATAACAAAATAGTATAAAACCATTCAAAGAGTGAAAGAATTACAGGGCATTCTGAACCGAATAACAGAGAATGATCAATGGGTACTATAATATCTCATTTTCGATAAAAAATTTTGTTTATACTATCACACATATTCAAATCCCAATAAGACACAATGTGATAGAACCAATGGTAGTAGAAGAATAGAAGCATGGTAGGACTTCTAAGAAGGATGATATTAAATCAGCAATAGCTGTCATAATGTTTTGTTTTCTTCAAACCAGCTGTTCATACCATCATGATACCTGTCATGTTTTAAAATTTACTGAGGACTATGTTGCATTTATAAAGGCAATAGTATTTATAAAATATTGAGTCTTGCTATTAAAGAAAATGGTACATCTTTTCATCTGTTATTTGAATACTAATATTCTGTTCATATACAGCAGTGGTTTTTGACATTATGATCATTTAGATGGCTTTCAAAATACAGATATGTAGTCCTCATTACTTCACTTGCCCGGTATGAAGCAGAGACAGTATTTATGAAAGCTTTTCCCCAAAGTTAAAAGCTACTAATGCAGAGCCTGTACTCTTCTACCTGAGTTTTTCTGGGGTATTTTTATTGATTTTAGTGTAGTTTGGGATGTTTTATGGAATAACATTTTTTATTCACTGAATTTCCAAATTATTTTTTTGCATAAAGAGAATCTATCATTTCAGAGTGTTATAATTAATTTTATAATACTCTGCCTTATTTTATGTATTTTTCGGTTGATTCTTCTTACTTTTATAATCATTAAATTCTTACCTCAGATTTATCCCTCTTATTTTACTTATCTTTTATATGTCAGTTAATACTTCCATTAAATGATTGGGCATATCCTTAACATCATTCTGACTTTAATGGAATATCTGTAGTGTTCTATCATTAAATGTAAACCTTGTTTATCACTTTAAGAAAATATGTATGTCTTATTTTACTGAAGGGCTTTTTAAATATGGAATGTTGCTAATTAGAAAATTTCTATTTATATTACATCAAGTGCTGTATGGGAATCCATTAAGATGGTCAAGTTTTCTCCTTTTCTTTTATCTACTAATACATTGAAAGACATTAATAGTTTTCAGACATTGAACCATATTTGCATTACTGTGATGGCTGGGCTTGCTTTTTATAAGGTTTTTCAAATTTAATTTGCTAAAATTTAATCAAAAAATGTAAGTCAGTATTTTTCTTGCTCTAACTGCTAAGTTTTAGCATAGTTACTATGATAGGTAAATTTTTACGATATTTCTGTATCTATTTATATTCTTTAATTTATTTTAATTCTAAAATTGTAGTTTCTAGAGTATTTTGATCATGACCTGTGGTAAGAAATGCAACTTCAAAAGGAGACTTAGAATACATACTGATATAATACTTACCCTTTACTCAAATTTCTGTATTATTGTTTTATTTCAGTGAAAAATGCACCTTTAAACATTATTTCAAAAAATAATGTTTTATATTATCTGTTCTTTGAAGGCTTGGAAAAACTGTCTGTAGAGTGTTACTTTTTGAGAGATTTTCACTTTCTTCCTTGGTTGTGTCTTTTCTAGAAAGACTATATATCTTAATTTCATATAGGTCTTCAAATTTATTTGCATCATACCTTTGCCACATTCTCTTCTACTTCTTTGACGCTCAGAGGCGTAGGATTTAGTTCAGTGGTGTAAGCGCCTACCTGGCAAGTGCGAGGTTGTGAGTTTGACTTCCTCCACACCAAAAAAAAAAAAAAAAAAAGCTAATTCTTTGATTCTCTCACAGTGTGTTTCATGAGTCATAGATTTATATTATCAGTTTTTCTGCTTTGTTGTTTCTGACTCAATTTCTGATTTTATTATCTATTTTCTTTTTGGTATAATTTGTAGTCTGTTTTATAGTTCATTTCTAGCTTTTTTAGTTAAATAATGATGTCTTTATACTTCATATCTAGAAATAGATGTTTGAAGCTTTGAAAGTATGCTAAGCACTATATTAGCTGTACTCTACAAATTCTGATTTGAAATGTTTTAATTATTATTTTGTGCATAATATTATATCTCCTAGTGGCATATGTTGATTTATATTTTGGTATTTTAGTTTTGACCAATTACATTGTCTATAAAATGGTCTGGATTATTTATAACTTTGGAATTTACTGAGGGATTTATAAGTTAATATATATTCAAAATTGATAAATGTTTCATGAATTTTTAAAAACAAGATTGATTTCAGTTATTAGGCTATAAAGTTTAATACAAATCCTTTTCATCCACCTCACTGACTTTGTTAATTAAATATTTTGCGTCTTTCTAACTTCATGAAGTGAATTAAAGTCTGATACTGATGCTTTGTTTTATTTATAATTTGCCCTTGGAGTTCTACAGTTTTTATGATTTTATTTTTATTATTACATTATTCAGTGCTTTGGGGTTTCTGAAAGGTATATTCACTCTGTAGACTGTTTCCTTTATCATCATAAAATTTTCTTTTCAGTCTTGTTTTACACTTTCTGCCTTAAATTCATTCCTGTCTGCAACTAATAAGACCCTAGGTTACTATTTTTTTGTTTTTGTTAGTACTTGCCTGGCATAGTTTCTCACTTTTTCTTCCCAGTTTTCTAGTTATTTTATTTTATAGCTTCCTGTTTTGTACATCATGTATGTGCACTGAACTTTATAGTTTCAATTTATAATGTTATCAAGATTTATAATAAAAATTGTTAATAATATAAATGCTATTAGAGTCTATTGGTGTTATTAGATGTTGACATCTATTCCAATATTTAATATTTATAAAGCACTTACTTAGTATGAAGTACTGTTTTTGACACTTTCCAGTATTCCATTTAGTTCTCTCAATTTAACTGATAGTCCATTTTGCAGATGAAGAAATGAAAGTTAACTAACCTATTCAAAGTCAAAGAGCTTGCAAGAAGAAATTCTTGGGAAAAGTCTGTATTTACCTCTGGTTTTTTGTGGGTAGGGGGTTTTACCTGTTTCCAGTATTTCATTTGTCTTCCACTTCCTATGTCCGAGTCTCCTATGTATACAAATTTTCCCTATTACACGGGAGAAACCCTTGGCTTGTCTTTCAGTTCAGACTCCCTGTCACAATTCTACACTTGCTGAAATACTCTTTTATAACTGCTGTCACCCCTGCTCTGGAATTAGGGCAATTTAAAAAACTAATATAGTTGGTGTATATCCACAATCAAATAGTGGGAGTAATAAGTATTAGATGAAATATAATTCTAAGTAAGGAGTCTACCACCCCATGTTTATATATATGGATGTTATCAGTTATCTGATTTCTCTTCTGAGTTTGAATGGAGACTATATATATATATATATATATATATATATATACACACACACACACACACACACACACACGTATACATATACATATACACACATACACACACACATACTAAGGTAGAAAATGTTGTATTACTAAGGATTTAAATTCATCATATCATGTTAAAATGTCCAATATCCAATGGAAATTTTGAGTCTTAGTCATAGTAGTGCCTTACTTACAGATTTTGTTCAATAAAACTCTGTATGGCACAGAAAAAAAGAAAAGATATATGAAAATGAATTCTAGGTTTAAACTGAAGTTCTACTAACTTTAGAGTGATGTAGTTCTTAAAGCACCCAGCAGGGGCCAGAATGTTCATGCTAAATCTAATGAAATGAAAACAATTGCTATAATTCAAAGTTGTATCTAATTTAAAATGTATTAGAAAATCAAAGATAGAACTCTTAAAAGTACTAGAAAGTACAGACTTGTTAATTCTAAATTTCAATAATATAAAGTATATAATTTTAAATATTGAAAAAACGAATTAACAGTGACATTCTATAACAAAAGGCTGGCCCCCAAAACCTGAGCACATTGGCATCCAAAGTCCATTAGTCAGTGTACACTGCAACTTCTACCCTATTGGCCAAAAGTGGGTAATTGGGTCTTTCAGCTGTTAAGCCAGAACCATGGATTGGGTCCAGGAACAAAGGGCACCACTGTGGCACTGACCCAGGAAATTGAGCACCAGCCTTGTCAATTACAGAACATTTTAAAAAAAATGCTTAGTATAAACAATTAGTGCTTCAAAAATATTTCAGTGCAAATTGCCTTTGTAAATGAAATAAACTGATCTTAATTTAATTTTAATTTGTCATGTAACCTTTTTCTCAGCTTCTGTCTCTCTGTTTATAAGCAGATTGGATATAGCAATCTTAAATTGTTTATGGTCTTAAAATTCAATTTTTTTCCTTATGCAAAAAAACCTTTTGTTTCTCTCTTAAGTGGTAAGTGGCATAATACTTACTAAAAACCAGGCCCCCAGTAAATGTTTAGTGAACAAGTAAATGAATAAATAACTATTTTAAAATGGTTCTTTCTAGGAATTTACAAAAGAATTTGGAAAGAGAATGCCTCTGAAATTCAATCCTCTGTGAATTATGAAAACAATGCTCTAGGCAATTCCAAGGAAATAAGAAAACATTTCCTGAGTACTTGTGGAAAGAAACTAAATTATTCTAAGGCTATACCTACTTTCAAGCCTTTTGCTGAATAAAGAGAGCTGTAAATATGTTAAAAATTATTTTTAAGACTTTAAATTTTAAAATATCAAATAATTTAAATTTTATTTCCAGATCATTCTGTATTGTGTTGAGAGAATCCAAATTCCCCCAAAATAAAACCTTAAAAATCACAAAATTACCTCTTAACAAGAGTAAGGGACAGAATATTAAAACTAGAGCCATCTTTGCCAATTTTGTCTATATCATTATCAGTTCTGGAAACTTTATGCTTTTTCTAAAGTAAGTTAAACCTATTTAAAACAAAGTTATTATACTCAGTTTTTCATTTGGAGATCTTTGAACTTTAACGTTATAGATTTTGGGGAAAAAATTCACAGCTTCAGACGGAAGTCTATGCTTATTCCAAGCAGGTGAGCAACAGTGTAGAAGTTTCTAGACTAGTAGTGATGGTACAACTGTATGTCCAAAAACCAAAATAAAAACTACGGTATCACTTATATGAGGCAATCTGGAACATTCCTATGTACTATCTCACTGCATGTACACTCAATGTAAACAAAAAAAATTTCTGAATCCAGTAAAAAGGAATAAATAAATGAGTCACAGACTTTTTCCATATACAAGCCACGGTCTTAGGGCAAAAGACTTAAATGCCTATACTTGTTTGCTCTTGATAGAATAAGAACATTATCTGAATCATGTCTTCAAGCTTGAATAATGCACAGATTCCTTTAAAGGAAAAAGATTTGAGAAGTCTCATGATTATTGTATAAAAGTCAATCTCTGTGACTTTATTTTTATTATTTTTATTTTAATGAGAATAAAATAAAACAAAATAAAACAGAATAAAGCAAATGAAAACAAAACATTGAAAGTGGTATAGGACTTCAAAACAGGATAATAGGAAATCAGCAATGGCTACCATAATGTCTCTTGTTATCTTCAAAATTGATGCCCATAACATTAGACATAATAAAATCAAACAAAACAGAACATTGAATAAAACAAAACAAAACAAGAAAAAAAGAAATTCCCCATATCTGCTATATTCCATATTGTTATCCTCTTAATATATTCTCAGACTACCAGCCTTAGGCCTGCAAAGTCAATCAAACAATACAGAATTAAGTTGTCTTTGTATCTCTGTTGCTATCAACTCAGTCTGTCCTCTGATTCAGCTGGTTGTGAACCAGGAGTAGGGGGATTGCGAGGGGGTAGTGTTTTTGTCTCCCAGCCCATGTGCTGGCTGGCTCATGGGAAGGGTGAATTAGCTTCTTGTTTCTCCTCCCAGGCCCAGCATGGCTTCTGCCGACTTATGGAGGAGCATATTAGCTTGTTTCTCCTTCTGGGCCCTGTATGGCTTTCTCTGGCTCATAGAAAGCAACCTCTGTGACTTTAGATGGCACTTGATGCCAACTCGATTATAGTCAAAAATTCAACCACAAACACTGACTTTGTAAGCAGAGTACAAACTAGACACAGAAGCTGTTCTTAGATGTAAGCTTGCTATGTATATATGATCCAGAAGATCTAGGTTTTTCACTTGTGGAATTGACAAGTGCCAGGAGAGAGAGAGAGACAGAGACAGAGACAGATGAGAGACAGAGAGAAACACCTCTGAAATAAAGGTTCACTTCCATTCAACCTCTACTGGATGCTGGCTGTTCAAACAAACAAACAAACAAACCCAAAAAAAACCTCTCAGGTGTTCAGGATTAAACCTTAAGTGTTTTTTTTTTGGGAAATCTATCTGTTGATATGAGGAGAAAGTAGGGAGAAAAAGATCATTGAAAAACTTTTTTAAAAATAATAAGAGAGAAGGGGGGAAGATTAGCACACATACCTGTAATCAGTTCACAGTTCTCTCCATCATGCCAAGCCAAAATACAGTGTAATAGTCTGGTCTTGATTAAACACACACACACACACACACACACCTTTTGAGATGTCAGTTCAACTCTATGGTTACATTTGATGCACATTAAATTCATTCAGACTTAAACATGTACCTAAACATGTTGGTTCAGAGATCTGGTCACCTTAAATAGCAGCGCCACAACCAGTACACCAGCTCCTTTAATGTGTCTCCATTAAGAGCCACGTAGTGTGGACAGCTGTAGAGCTGGTAGCAGCTGTAGAGCGGGTTAGATGCAAAGGCTGCACTGCTGTGTTCAGAGTGCTCAGTGCTGTACCAGAGAACCACGGCAGGGGGCAAGAACACAGGGACCTGTAAGAGGGAACTCAGTAGAAATGTGTCAGAGCAAACTAAAAACACAACCAAAGTCATTTAGCCTGTAAGTACACTAATTGTATCTGCTGAAAAATTAGAATGTTGAAACTTCTGATATTTAAGGAAGCATTCATTCATCGTTCTTTTTTTAAAGCGAGAAAAACAATAAAAACAATGATACAGAATTTCAAAACCAGATAAAAGGAAATTAACAATGGTTAATATATTGCTTATTGTTATCTTCAAAGTGGTTGCTTGCTCATATTACAAGATATAGGTATGCAAAATTGATCAAACCATACAAGCACAAACTGTTCCTTTCAAGGAATTAATAGAAATTAGTTGGGTAATTAGCTAAGCTATTTTGTGTACATCTGTGTATCTATTTATATTTTCCCTTCCTTCTTTTCTCTCTTCCCCCATCTCAGTTGTCCTTTCCTTTTGAGCAGGTTCTTCCCCTTCACAATATCTATTGTACATTTTGGATCTTATTTACTATTTCAGTTTCTTACACTAGGGAGACAATACAATGTTTATACATATGAGTCTGATTTATTTCACTTATGAGTATGGTCTCTAATTGCACCTATTTACCTATAAAAGCCTCAAACACATCCTTCTTTATAGCTGAGCAGTATTCCATTGTATAAAAATAACACATCTTTTTCATCCATTCCTTGGTTGACAGGTATTTTGGCTCTTTCCACGATTTAGCTATTTCAAATTGTGCTGCTATATGGGTGCACATATAGCACTGTGGTATGATGTTTTTAATCTTCTGGGAAAAATGCCTGGGGAATAGCTGGGTTGAATGGGATTGTTCAATAAACACTATCCTGTCCATAAAACTGTATGTCAGGTACTGGGCCAAAAATAACAAAAATAATTCCATCTTCAATGACCTCATAGTATATTTAAGGGACAGAGAAGTAAAGATCAGAGGACAAATAAGGCAACAAAACACAAACATGTGAGAACTAAAACAGAGAAATGCAACCTATATAATTTTAACACTAAATCTTTTGTATTTAGTACCTCTATTCAATGGAAAAACACAAAAGCCAAATTATAACTTTATTCTTATTTTCTATATTTCAAACCTATCAGTAGAATAGAGCTCTCATTTTGGAAGGGAGGAAGGAAGGGAGAAAACTAGATTTCAAGGAACAATGGAATGCAGCAACTTGGTTAATCAAGGTGCTATTATGAGTCACCGAGCCATTGCAGTGATGCTGTCACCCCAAGACTGTGCAGAAGATTATCTACAAGAAATCCCTCTAGGCTACATCTGATTTCAACAGCCCCTCAAACCAACAAATTCTGCAAATGTCCTCTAGAGTGATTAGCAGATTATAGTTGGTGATAATACAAATACGTGTGTGTGTTTGTGTGTGTGTGTGTGTGTGTGGTGTATGTGTGTGTGTATGTGTGTATTCTTGCCCTTGATAATAATTATGTACTATTAAATCCATATATAATGTTTAAAAATTACTATATATAATCCATCATTAAAATCAAAGCCATAAGTATTGTGAGGAGGGGACTTCTAGTTACAGGGGACAAATATGGCATTAGTATAGTATAAAGATGATGACTTTGGGCTATGGTTCTCAGAGTGTAGTCTACAAACTCCAGGATGGTTCCCAAAGCCTTTCCAGAGAGTCTGCAAAGTAAAAACTGCTTTCATGATTCTAAGAGCATTTTTGCATTTTTCTCTCATTCTTTCTTAAGAATACAATAGAGTTTTCCAGGGGCTCCATGATATATGCCAACATAGCCATTCTGCTAGCAAACAGAACATTTGTATATGTCTGCAAAATAAATTTCTCACCTTTCAATCATAATATATTAAACATTGATACATAGGACCCATCAAAACACAAATTTGGGTATTCTAAACAATTTTAAGGAGCATATTGAGGACGAAACGTTTATAAAGATTACTGCCTTGGGGATAAGCTTCAACTGAAAGGACACACTGAATACAATTTCCTATTTTATATAAAGAAAGTAGAACACAGGCTCATGAAGGTAGTGATGTGTCTGTTTGGTTCATAGTTTTATGTTTAGAATCTAGCATAATTCCAGTTACATAATAAGGATTCAAATATTTCATAAAATAAATTAATTATCATATGCATATATATTGCTAATTACCTTATTTGTTTTTTTCTTTTTGAGGCAGGGTCTCATTGTGTAGTTTAGACTGGCCTTAGACTCAACTTGTAGCCCAGGCTGACCTTAAAGTCACAGTGGTCCTCTTGCCTCAGCCTCCTTAGTGCTGAGAATACAGGTGTGCATCACCACACCCAGCCCAGCTAACTGTCTTACTAAGGTTTACACAGTACATCAGCAGCAAAGCCAGAACTATGTCCTGAGCTTCTGTTTTCTATTCCTATACTCCTGCTCTCTATCTCTATAATACTTCCAAGTTTTCTTGTAAGTTTTTGTCTTATAATACATTAAAAACATAATTAGCTCTTATCAGTGTAGGATGACTTTTTCTTATGATGTTACATGATTTGATCACTCCACAATTTTTTTTTCTGGCTTTAAGAATAATCATCATTGAGTAATAGCAGAGGGTTATTATGGGGAAAGGCAAAAGAAAACCAGATTAAACATAATTTTCTGGATGTTTTCCCTAAACAGTCTAATTTTTCATGAACTATTCTTCGTTGGAGTCTCTTCCTCCTCTTTTTTTGAGCCACATCAATCCCATCAGTACACTCAATCGTCTGCAGAACATGGGAAGGGTAAAATAATAAACGTCTTTTTTTTTTTTTTTTGGTATCGAGGATCAAACTCACAACCTCACGCTTGTCAGGCAGGCGCTTATGCCACTGAGCTAAATCCCGGGTACCCAATAAACCTCTTTTTAAAAAATATGTTTCATTCCCTTAAGGTTGTTTTGAGACAACCCATGGGTATTTGCAGTACAGATCAGAGAGTTTTTCTTGCCACCTTACTGATAGTTATGGAAAATGTAAGGCTGCAACAGCCTGTTCAGTATAGAAAAGAACAATACAAGTCATGTGAGATGCTGTCATAGCCACCTGACTCTGACTCCAGAGAGAAACTGCTTTTAAAGATGCCAACAGGCTGACAGACCAAGCTCTCCCACCCACCAGACATTCTCCCCTCAGTCCTCCAAATATGGCACTATGGCACTATGGCACTGTGGGTAAAGGGAAAAGAAAACCAGATAAAACATAATTTTCCTTTAGAGATCAACCACCAGCTGTCAGATCACAATGACAGCGCCTATGGCAGGGGAGCTCTCCTGCTCTGCAGTCTACCACTGGGGAAGGAATTAGAGTAACTGAAAATGCTTGAGTACTTCTTAGCCCATTCAATCCTGTCCTTAGAGAAGTTGATTAAATAATTATTATTATTCATGGTGGTTATCTGAGTCTAAAATCATTCCAACATTGAATTAGCAAATACTGAACCATTTGTTCATTGAGAAAATACAGGGTTAGGTGAGCTCTGGTCACATCTTTTCATGAGCTGATTAATACGTTACCTTGTTCTATATGTGTTTCTGTGTAATGATAACTGATTAAACATATAAGCACTAATCAAAATATATAGTGAATGTTTAATTTTTAAAATTTACTACAGTAAAAGACAGTGCCCTTAATTCCTCTCAAAATACCCTCACCTTGCTTCAAACACGCTTATCTCATCACTGTCACTTGCTGAAGCAGTTCTGGCAGTCATTTTCATGTCTTCACAGGGTGTGATCAATACAGTGAGTGTTGCTGCCAAGTGGAAAGACAAGCTCACAAAACCATTACGGTGTGTCGTCATCTACCTTATTCACTGGACCTGGCACTATGCAATTTTTGGCTTTTTCCCAAAGTCAAAATAATCACAAAAGGTAAACATTTTTAATTGATTCAGGACATCAAAGCATTCATCCTATAACAACTAAAGGCACCCGCAAGAGAGTACTTCTAGAACAGTTCGGAAAGTGGCAAGAATGATGGGGAAGCAAGGGAGAGCACTCGGAGGGGAACTAAGGCCAGTACAATTTCAAGCTCCTCTTCATGAAACAATGAGCAAGCACTGGAGTACAAGCTACCGGTTACTGATCCAAGGACAGTTGCTATGGTTAGTAATTTACAAGACAAATGAAGTGCTTTCATTCATTATCATATGGTTAGAAGTGGTAAGCTGCCACTTGAACTCAGGTCTGTCCGACTCCAGAGCTATGCTCTCAACTGCTATGCAATTCTAAGCACGCTAAAATAAAAATTTGGTTTACTAAAAAGTGTACAGAAGAACGTTATAATGACCATAGCATTACACAGACTCACATGTTGAAAAATAAATTTTTCAAACAAATAAAACTTTATAAGCCCAATCTAATATAGTCTCATAAAAAAAGAGGATCTGAAATCCTCAGGGCATCTGTTTTGTGTCTGGTTTCCCTTAATCTTTAATGATGGGCAAATCCAATGCATTATGTAACGCCATTTTTTTCTCAAGAGATGTAGATGCCTCTTAAGAATTTGATGAAAATGCATTAACTTTTCAGGCTACTGAGTTGCATTTTAGTGCACTGAGGTAGTAAATTGGTGTACAGTGTGTAAAAATGGTAGTGACCTAAAAATATATATATTTGATATAAGCTACCGCATTTTTCGTGAAAAAATATAATGGATTAAATTTCTTAGGAGTCCTTAGCTTTCCAAAAAGGAGTAGGAAGAAGAAATCTCCTGTGGCCTGGAAACATCTTCTTTCCTCACTGGGTTGGTTTTTTTTTTTTTTTTTTTTTTTTTTTTTTTAGCTCTTTAATAGTTCATCTGATTTGATCTTGAGGCTCCCAAAGCAAAGGGTGAGAGTTTGATCCCTATGGAGACCACTTAAATTAAGAAAACAAAAAGCTCTATTCTCTGCTTCCAGACCTTACCCAAATCCCTGCCAGGTGTCTGCCCTCTGGTCAAAATGAGAAACTGGCAAAGGGGTGCAAACCCATCACAGCATTAGAAAACAAGTAAAGGGCATCCTTCTATTGTGCTTTCTCTTTTATGTGCTCACAGTATTTTGATAAAATTTATAGAGAATAGATATTACATTTTACTTTTATATTGGAAATATAAGGCTAACTGTAATAAATGCTACAATAAATAAAAATCCATTATTTTCCAATTCAAAGTCAGAGATTTTTCCAGTGGCAGATATTTACTTCTTGGCAACAAACAATGAAAAATTTCATCTGAATGATATTAATCTGTATCTTTAGAATGGGAAAAACAATACTACTCCATCAAAATTTAGCATAATTTTCATATTAATAACAAATGTTATTTTAAAGTAATTTCATGCACACTATATTATAATAAGAATGATTTTCAATATATACTAAGAATTTAGTCAGGAAAACAAGTTTCTCAAATTATAGGTGAAAATCTTTTACTTGTACTAGAATCTTAACTTTTATTTCAGGCCTTCCTAATTTTTATTTTAATTATACAGCACTATAATAATTTAATAAATAATTTAATAAAACAAAACTCTTTTACATCATACATGTTTAAACAGTATAAAATTCTAATTTTTGAGGAATTGACATTTAATATTTGAAGTATGAAGTATATATTAAAACTAATTTAAATTCATAAATTTTATAGAGATTTTTAAGATTTAAATATAGTTTACATGATTAACATAGACTTTAATTTTTCAGATGTCACATATATCTTTCATTATTTGTGGATTTATTTCTTCTATGAAGTAGTCAAATGAATCAGCTCACTGTGGACTGTAACAAAATACTGTTTGGTGACTTGTGACAGACAGGGTTTTAACCTCTGACAGCGAGATTCATTGTGGAGCAAGAGCCAATCATAGATCCTGACGACACTTGTCTCATCTAAGTTGGAATATAAAAAGCCACTTGGAATACAGTATAAAAGATTCACTGGTGTGGCAAGTTGTCTGTCAGACTGCACATGCATTAAAACTTTGCTTGGCATTACTCAAAGGCAAAACAAAAGCAAAAGGAAAAAATAAGAACCAGGAAAAAGATTGGATTGATTTCAAAATCATGCAAAAATTGCAAATCTATGTTTATATTTACCTGTTTATGCTGATTGTTGCTGGTCCAGTGAATCTAAATGAGAACAGTGAGCAAAAAGAAAATGTGGAGAAAGAGGGGCTGTGTAACGCATGTATCTGGAGACAAAACACTAAATATTCCAGAATAGAAGCTATAAAAATTCAGATTCTCAGTAAACTTCGCCTGGAAACAGCTCCTAACATCAGCAAAGATACCATAAGACAACTTTTACCCAAGGCTCCTCCACTTCGAGAACTGATTGATCAGTATGATGTCCAGAGGGATGACAGCAGTGATGGCTCTTTGGAAGATGATGATTATCATGCTACGACGGAAACTATCATTACCATGCCTACAGAGTGTAAGTATTCCTATTAGTGTGTATTAACAATCCTGCTGACTGTTGTTCTAGTGTTTATGAGAAACAGATCTATTTTCAGGCTCTTTTAACAAGCTTCTGGCTTGTATGTAAGTATGTGAGAAAAGGTTTTTTTCAAGATTTCATGAGAAATATATTGAGACTGAAATCTGCAGAATGTTTTCTTATGGAATAAAAAGCTAACAATTAAAAAGCTTGCACAGCATTAATATTATTTAGTTTAATATAGCATGCTTATGATTTCACTGCCTAATACTATCAAGGAAAAGTTTGAGAGAAACTATTTAAAACTATGTTAAAAACTTACATAAAATTTCAGAATTGTATTTGTCTAAAATATGTATTTTAAGTTTTTTCACAAATAATAAAGGAATAAATCTGCTCAATATTTAAGCTTATTTGAGCACTGTTGCACATCTAGAGTAATTTCTTTTACTCAAAACTATCTCTCATTGTGCTTCATGTTCTTCACAAAGTATAATATTTAATTTTAAAAACTATTAAAAAGAAATTTAAGTATTTAGTGCATTAGTAAGACAATGATGAAGTAAACAAAGCATAATGATAATCAGGAGCTGAATATCAGAAAAGTCCTAAGAAATGAACATTTTAATCAGGTAGGTTATAGCTCATGCAGTCCTACTTATGCCTTGAGCATGGCACTCTTGCTGGAGATTACTTGGACTAAAAATTTTCAAGGAGACACACTGCTTAATAATCTTCTAAAATATCTATTCTTCATAAGGGGAAGGACGATTACCTTTGGTATCATAGCTTGTGAAAGATAATATATTTCACAAAATTCATTTTTTTCAGTCAGCTAAAACAAAGACAGGCACCTTGACAGAGAAATCATGACAAGAAAGATTTTTATGCCCTGTGTCTGTGGTTTTGCTTTATTGCACTGTTTTATATACTTTAAACCAGACTTGAAACACTTTCACATTATTGTTTCCCTTATCAAGTGATCAGATTAGAATGCAACAAATAATTTTCATTTAAAACTGCCTTCAAGTAGTCTTGGAGTAGATTTTCTTTATGTATACATAATTTTGGGGAACCCAGTGGGTGGGGGGAACCAGAAAAAAAGAAGGAAATTACTAGTTGTCTGTGCTCACAGTGACAGACTGGCCCTAGAGACAAAACTTTATAATTTTAAGAATATTTGAATATGACATCTAAATGTTTGTGCCAATTACCTGCTTAGTTTTGTTCCTTTGACACAGAACAGATGTACAATATTTGTGCTCATTCCTGAGGCTCAGTGAGTTGCTTAGTGAGTCCCGTCCCCAGGTAATTCAGGCCTGGGGGAAGGGTTCCTTCGTCCAGACTGATTGGTACAGCTGCTCTGTAAGTGTAACTACTCAGATTCCCAAAGAATTCTAAGTGGATGTTCCTTCACAGTGTCTCTTGTTCACTATAATCATCATCATTTTAAAATTTCATCCACTGTTTATTCCTTCTTAAAATCTTCTTAGTCCATAATTTTTGGAAGGGGAGTTAGATTCTTCATAAATGGCTAAAAATACATACAACTAAAATTTGGAAAATCTGGAGTAATTATTTTATTTGATACTTTTTCTGACTCGAGAAGTTTTACGCAGTATTTCATTTTAAAACTATATGTGCATACATTATCCCATGGGAAAATGTTCAACTATTAATATGGAGGGATTTTGTCATTTGTTAATGGGAAATTATTTTAATAACTTTTCTCATTCATTTATAGCTGATTTCCTAATGCAAGTGGAAGGAAAACCCAAATGTTGTTTCTTTAAATTTAGCTCTAAAATACAATACAATAAAGTAGTAAAGGCCCAACTGTGGATATATCTGAGACCCGTTAAGACTCCTACAACAGTATTTGTGCAAATCCTGAGACTCATCAAACCCATGAAAGACGGTACAAGGTATACTGGAATTCGATCTCTGAAACTTGACATGAACCCAGGCACTGGTATTTGGCAGAGCATTGATGTGAAGACAGTGTTGCAAAATTGGCTCAAACAACCTGAATCCAACTTAGGCATTGAAATCAAAGCTTTAGATGAGAATGGGCATGATCTTGCTGTAACCTTCCCAGGACCAGGAGAAGATGGGCTGGTAAGTGATAACTGAAAATAATATTCTAATAACCTCATTGAGTTTTTATTTATAATATGAATGAATAATAGTGGAAAACAACTGCCAATTTCCTGTGCTCATAAGCCAGACTAACGTATCTTACTCCAACAGTAGCCCTGTACCCAATAAAATTAGGTGTCCAGTTTCATATCCTATGCAACACTCCCTTGATACTCTTACTTTGCATAAAATTTAAAAAAAAACAGTTATACCATGATTCTTTGGAAGAATTTCCTCAGATTGAGAATGATCTATAAAGTGCTTTTCATTGATATAATGCAAGATTATATGCATAAAATACAAACTTTATATAACTGGATAAAATCAAAGCTTTTTTCCTCCTGGTTTTTCTTTCTCTCAAATGCATTGAAAATTTCTAGGTCTGCATAAAGCAGGGAAAAAAACTTTAAACATTATAATTAAAATAAAATGTTTTTATCTATAGCAATTAAATAATCCATAGGCTTATATACTTTATGAAATATTTTATACTTAGGTGCTTCCCTATGAATCTGTTCATTATTTGTGGGAAGTTGAATGTACTGATAAATACATATAGATGATACAGAAATAGATAATGATATATAGATAGATAGATAGAAATCTTTGTGGAATACCACCAAAACATTTTAATTTCTAGGCTAGTTAACCTTTACCAACTAGCTTATTCTGAACTGTCTTAGCATTCTTGCATAAGAGTTTACTTGAGGAGTGCCATAAATCAGGCCAAAGCTATGACAATATCTTTGATATTATAAAGATTATTAAAAGCCATTTTAAAATCTCATATAAAACTTAAAGTTACTCTGCTGGCTTAGGTAGGTTTCTGATTTCAAAGGTTTCTGTTATTTAATAGACCATATTTTTATTTCCATTTATTGACATAATTTACAATAGGTTATACTTGGAAACAAAACATAAACTATAAATTATCTTTTTAATATTAAAATGGTATTGGTTATAAAGATCATATAATTAGCAAATCAAATCTTCTATGAATAAAAGCATACTGTTTAAAAGACTATACACTTTCCCAATGAACTATTTTTCTTTCTGTGTGGTACTTTGGATATTATTGGCTCTCCAAGTGATATTCTTTTTGGAAACAGCTACCAAGCTTACTTTAATTTTGACGTAAGATAGAAACTACTATCAGTTATTTAAGAAAGTGCTTTTAGGTAATATTTTAACTACCAAAGTTGCTAATGTGACAGGTTTTACTTATTATTAAAGAAATGGTTAATATAATATATTACTCAGATTTTTTCCTTTAAAAGAAAGCAAAGTTTCAAATGCATTCAAAGTTTTGAGCAGTAACAGTGCTAGCAAATTACTATTTAAATATCTGAACAGAAACTTTTCTAGTGAAAAACAAAGGACTATAATCTCTTCTGATGAACTTGTCCTTCCCTCCTTTAGGGATTTTTTTTTCAACCCAATATACATAAAATTCCTTTCATCACCCAACTTTTTTTTTCCTCATTATAATCCCTATGCCACTTGATGGTAGTTGTTTTGCTTTGGTATCCAAGTCATCCTTAATAAAGACCTAAAGAAGAAGAAAGGATGGATGAGCATAGCTCTCTCTCCAGGAATCATCAGATATATTTAAACAACACATGTAATCAACAATCATGAAGAGAAAAAGCTCACCTCTTCCTCTCTTTCTCCTTTCCTAACAGCTCAGTTTATTACCATACATATTTTCAAGGCATCTATTATATGCTAGGAAGTCTGACACTCAAAACAAACGTTGAAAACACATAGAATGAACTGACCTTAGGGAAATCTATATTGCTATTATACTTGTTTGAACTATAAGGAGAAAAATAGGCTTACAGTGAATTCAAATTCCTCAGTATTTCATTTTTTAAAAATGTGGTATAAACAAAATGATTAGTTTCTTCTAATAATGACTTCTTAAGATAGGATAGTGTTTCAGGCTCTATTAATATTACTAATTACTCTTCCTTTCCACACAGAATCCCTTTTTAGAGGTCAAGGTAACAGATACACCAAAAAGATCCAGAAGAGATTTTGGGCTTGACTGTGATGAACACTCAACAGAATCACGATGCTGTCGTTACCCTCTAACAGTGGATTTTGAAGCTTTTGGATGGGATTGGATCATTGCGCCCAAAAGATACAAGGCCAATTATTGCTCTGGAGAGTGTGAATTTGTATTTTTACAAAAATATCCTCATACTCATCTAGTACACCAAGCAAACCCTAGAGGTTCAGCAGGCCCTTGCTGTACTCCGACAAAAATGTCTCCAATAAATATGTTATATTTTAATGGCAAAGAACAAATAATATATGGGAAAATTCCAGCCATGGTAGTAGACCGTTGTGGGTGCTCATGAGATTTATATTAGATTATTAACTTCCTAAAACGTGGAAGGTCTTCCCCTCAACAATTCTGAAACTGTGAAATTTATGTATTATGGGCTATAGGCCTACAGTATGCCATAGTCACTTAAGTACGGCTACAGTATATGAACTAAAAGAGAGAATATATGCAATGGTTGGCATTTAACCATCAAAAATATCATTTAACAGGAAATTTTATAATTTCCAGAGTTGTTGAACTAGAAGGAGATCAAATTACATTTATGTTCATATATATTACAGTTACAACATAAGCAAGGAAATGAAAGCTATTCTCCTTGTGTTCTGGTGAATAAAAGGAGTGTGCTTTAAAGTCTATTTCTTTACAATCTCACTTGCACTTATGGAAAAACCTACCATTTATAGTATTGATAAAATATAGGATTGTTATATATCATCATTTCAAACATCCTTATACACTTGAATTTATATTGTATGAAAGCATACTTGGTAAGACAAAATTCCACAAAAACAGTGATGGTATATCATATGCAAGTTTCCATTCCTATTATGATTGGTCAGAATATTAACAATCCATGTCAATGGTGCTAATATAATAGACTGAGTGGCTGATGTTGTCAGGTTTATCATATCAAAAGTATTGAGTATAGTAATAACTTTTTCCTTTCTTCAGGTGCACTTTCATATACCTTCAAGTGGGGAATGGATTTTCTTTATGAAAGAAGAATCATTTTTCTAGGGGTCAAATTTCAATTTTACAACATACTTAAAGAAGCTGTGTATTCTTAAGAGGCAGTCAAATAGTGTACATCTGTATCAAAACTTCAAAATTATAGCCTGCCTTTGCAACATTACAGTTTTATGGTAAAATATCAGAAATGACTGATTCTATCAATATTGTATAAAAGACTTTGAAACAATTGCATTTATATAATGTGTATACAATATTGTTTTGTAAATAAGTGTCTCCTTTTTTATCTACTTTGATATATTTTTACACTAAGAATATTTCAAATTAAGTATTAAGGCACAAAGATATGTCATGTATCACAGAAAAGCAACTGCTTATATTTCAGAGTAAATTAGCAGGTTAAATAGTGGTCTAAAAACTCCTTATAAAAGTTAGATGGTTATATTACAATCATTTTATATTTTTTTACATTATTAACATTCACTGATAGATTCATGATGGCTATATAATGTGAATGTGAAATTTCAATGGCTTACTGTCATTGTACTCAAATCTCAACGTTCCATTATTTTAATACTTATTAATACGCATACCAAAATGATTAACACCATTATCTAAAATGAATAGTAAACATTGTATCTCAATATGAACTGTTAATTTTATTTTATAATTTGATAATAAATATATTTCTGCATTAATTTACTTCTATTTTGTAAATTGAGATTTTGTTAATCAAAGTCATTGTACCGATAATTAAGTGAAATTTCTTACATGTAATGTGTAGAAATAATGTAAATTATATTAAACTTTTCACATTTTTGAAAGACAGAACATTTTTATGTTATAATCATTGATTGTGGATTTCTGATTCTCACTTTATTATAAAAGTGTAATGGTTTAGCACACAAGTTGGTTTAGAAACTTTGAGTCTGTTATTCTAGTTTTCATAAGTGAAACTTTCACTAGTGAAGCTAAATTGGTCCTGGCCAAGCTCCTTCACACATACAAAAGCAAGGACTAGTTATGTCTGTTTCATTTCTTTTTATCTTGACCTGAAAACTATTTATATTTTTTCATAGGTTCAATTTCCAAATGCATTGCAGTTGGCAAGAGTATATGGGCCTAGAGTTACAAGTTCTGAAGCCACAGGAACACAGGGAAGCTACATCTTTTTCCCAGAACCTAATGATACTGGCACTTTATCTGAGCACTGGGAGCATCAATTTGCAAAATGAATTGTAAAATAACTGCACAGTATCTGCAAATCCTAAAGTGTAACACCATATATAAGTAATTTTGGTGATCTCTCCTATCTCTAGCAGTTAAGCAACTTACATAAATCAGTGACTAAGTTTAATGAAGGAGATGGTTAAAATTCTCTTATGATATACTTTCCTAAGTAAATAATAATTACTATAAATGTAATATAAATCTAAATTCAAATATTGAACTTGTTTTGTTATTCATTCTAATAGTATTTATTAAAGCTATAACATGATAAAAATCAATTTAGAATATCAAATGATCCATTTTTAAAATAAAC
Organism: Dolichotis patagonum; assembly: GCA_004027295.1. NCBI lineage: Eukaryota > Metazoa > Chordata > Mammalia > Rodentia > Caviidae > Dolichotis > Dolichotis patagonum. The sequence goes on along the minus strand of PVJX010000344.1, from coordinate 52,877 downwards.
ATATGAATCCTACCAATACTATAAGAAATTAAACCACAGGCAAAGTTTTGTCCAGCATATGACATTTAGTGTTGAAATTTCCTTTGCATAATCAATTCAATTCTAGTTTACACACTGAAAAACATATCAAGATAAACTCTATTCAATTTGGTCATCCCTGAATAAGATGTCAAGCAATGCAAAATGGTATCACTAAGTTCATATCAAAATATCTCAATGAGTATCATACTCTAACAAGAATACAAGTTGTAACTGAGTATAAGATTTTATACATGGGATGTCCAATTTGCATAAATTGTGTGTATAACAATGACAGACAACTTACTCATAATATAGCTTATAAAGGTCTAACAATCCACATCAGGTTTAACATTACATTACATTAAATATTCCTGATATATAATGTATACCTTGGCAATGAATCAGACACACATACTTAGCTTTAAATGATTCCAGTTTTGGATTACTGCAAGGAAGAAAAGTTTTTGGTAGTATAATGTTATTTCTGCTTCATAACAAAGGATGTATTTTTATGAAACACAAACACATATACTTACTTTCTTTAAAAACTGAGCTTACATTTTTCTGGGTTTAGCTCTATCTATGCAGTATAGGCAAAATACTAGTCAGAATTAACTTACAGAAATCTGAGACATATCCCAGATTCTGATCCTAAGGAGATCTGTGGATGTTGTGAGAAAGGCCAACAGTTAATTGATTCAGTTAATCTTAAAGGAAAGTTTAAACCCAAAATGTAAAAACGTTAGCCTACAAATTCACCTCTTTGGTTTGTTTTCTTAGCCATTCAAGTTTATTCTGTTAAAACTTTTCCTATGAGTGTTAGGAGTTTTTTCCTAATGTCTTATGAAGGATCCTATTCAGAACAAAATTTGATTATGCGGTTTTGGCCATAGATCCTTCATAAGAGTTTCCCATATCCGCTCCCACGGGCACTAACTCTGACTAAGAAGCTAAACGTCTCTTGGCTCTATTCCCAGAAACACAGAATTCTGGCATTACCTTCAACCCGCCAAAAACAAAACCTATCAACACAAGAAAGTTGCCTACATGACGCCATCAGAGCCTGATAATACTGAGATAGAATTCTGAAAGTGGAAATCAAGCATAAACCACCAGTTTACTAAGTACAATGAAGTAACTGTGGGAGAAAATCCAAATTGTTGATTGGAAATAATCGGGAGGTCACTGAGGCAACCACTTGGTTTTACGTTCCAAGAGTATCTTCCTGAAAAGCTGCATACTTAGCAGGCATTTCAAGTAACGGAATGAATGACGTGGTTGCCAGCATCGTAGGTGAAAGAAAGATTCCACTGAGAAATCCCAGGTCTTCTGGGGTTCTGAACCAGGCAGGTACCATAGGATGTAAATTATGACAAAGAAGGTAGGTAAGCATAGTCCCCCTACTTGTAGATATGCTTTCAAATTGTCCTGAATTCTAAATCTGTGTCTTACAGCTCCAGAGTTAGACAAAATCTAAAGCAGCTACATAGGATTGATGCAAATTAGCTATCTTCCTGTGTGCTCATAGACTAAATCACATTTCTATGATTTAAAAAAAAAATTAGCATGTGTTTGTGATATGTAACAAATTGGTTATATTGCATCTGAGGAATATGACATGTTGCATTTTGGTCCTTTTTACTTTGCTTTCCCCTCCTCTCCTAATCGTGTCCCTTCATTCCTAGAACCCCTTCCCATCTCCACAGTCTGCCTGCTTCATATCATCTTTTATTTTACTCCTTTAATCATTTATACTTTGGGTTTCTCACATAGGATAAACCATGAGATACTTATTTCCCATGTCTGATTTATTTTGCTTAGCATTAGAGACCCAAGGTGGATTCATTTTCTTAGAAATGTCTCAAATTTATCTTGATGATTGTGTGTATAAATACATTTTCTTTATCCGTTCTGCTGTTACTGAGCATATAGGCCACTTCCAAGATTTAGCTATTATGAGTTGTGCGGCTAGTATAACCATGGTTGTACACGCATCACTGTAATTCAATGATCTCTACCTTTCTAGGAAGGTATCCAGAAGCACTATAGCTGGATCAAATGCAATTTCTGTTTTTAGTTTTTTGAGGAATCTCCATATTGATTTCTTCATAGTTACTGTATTAGTTTACATCCCTACTAACAAGTCAGAAGGGTTCCTTTTTACCTACAACCTTGTCAACATTTTCTTTTGAGTTCTTGGCTATAGCCATTCTTTCTGGACTAAGATAAAATGCCATTGTTGTTTTGATTTGCATTTCTCTAATGGCCAAATTTGCTGAACTTTTTTTAATGTATAGTACCTATTGGCGATTTGTACTCTTTCATCTGAGAAATGTGTACTCATTTCAAATGCCTGGTTTTTGTTGTTGTTGTGGTTGTTGTTGTTGTTGTTGGCTTTTGAAACCTGGGGAGGGTTAATTTTTTTGAATTCTTTGTATATTCCAGATATCAGTCCTCTATCTGAAGAGTAATTGACAATTTTATTTTCCAGCTCTGTAGGTCATCTCTTCACTCTGTTGGTTGCTTCATTTGATGTGGAAGTTATTAATTTGTTGTATCAAGTGGGCAGGTTATGGAAGAAGTAGGTAAGCAGCCAAAGGCAGGCAGAGCACTTTTTTTGTTGATAGAAATGTGTGTTTTATAAATAGTGAGATGAAAAGAAAGTGGAATTTCAATGCCAGAATTTGTGACAGGGGCTAGAATTTGACAACAGTCTTAATTGGTATATTACCTGGTTAGTGTGTGTGGTCTTTATATATGTTGGTCAACTTGGTAAAGAATAAATAATAGGATCTTGGATAAGACACATGGATATGTAAAGGATAAAAGGACATTTTATATATATATATATATATATACATATATATATATACATATATATATATATATAATCTCCAGTTTTTAAATGAGGAATATGACACTCAGAAAGACTCATAACTAAAAATAAGTGACTATGACAGGTACATAACTGTTGTATACAAATATAGTGATGCAATTTTCATATCTGTCATAACTTAGAGATGAAAAAAATTTTTTAATTGTTGCAAAACTGACTTCAGCTCTTACCTCAAGCCTTCTCATGTTGTATCACCATTTGTGCTTTGTAAATACAGCATCATAGAAAACTACTCTATTAATACTTATCTTCTCCCTGGACCACACTCAGAAAATGATGCCCAGGACTCCCTCTCCTTGTCCTCAAGTATCTGCATTTAAATGAGGTACATAATGTATCTCTACCTTTTTACATTCAGTTCAACCTACGACACCCAGTATCAAAAGACCAACATCTGAAGCCTCTAAACATTTCTTTCCCTTTAACAAATTCTCTCATTGTCAGCTTATGCAATCTTTACATGAGAAGACGTAGGAGTAGGTTGTGGCCCATTGAATCACTCTATTCAGTAACTAAACTTTTAATATTTGATACCTGAGCTTAAACTTTTGAACTTAAAAGTTAAACACTTTGCTACTTCTTTTTATTCTTACATGATAAGTACTCCGTAACAAAATAAAGCCTTTTAATCCACATTGTTAATTCCTACTAATAAAATTATATGCTATACCAACAAACACACTAAATTTTCTGTTAATATTTAGTGTTATTAATAAGGGTGGTCAGCAATGGACACTTTATACATTGCCTGCGGAGAGGCCTTGACTAGTCCCTCTCAATTCGGAATGTTAGAAACTAAGTCAGCCTGAGGCTGAGTCGGAGCTTTGGTCACTATATAATGAACTGAAACTTAATTTAGGATGTAAACAAACTAAAAGACAATTGGGGGAGTATATTTATAACAAATAGCTGGACATCAATTTCAGCAGCAGAACTTAAACCAATCACCTGCTGCCAAATGATCAGACTGTGTCCAAATAATGCAAAGGTGGAGCTGTGCTCCATCAAGCTGTTTCTGCGCCTCATTTCCACGCCTGTCTGTAAATGCCGCCTGCCCATGTGCAGAGCTCTCTGAACCTGCTGACAGTTCTGAGTGCTGCCTGACCAGAAAATTTTTCTTTGCTCGAATAAATTCTGTTTGATTTGTTGAAAACTTTTCTCTTTCACTGTTAGATCATTAGAGGTTCTATATAGTGATTTTCTTTTTAAAATGTTACCTGAATAAAACATAGATGTAAATATTTAGATCTGTATAAAAACAGTGATTTGCTATTTTAAAACTGGAAACAATGTATTTCATATATAGGGAAATAGATATAGTAGATTTAATAATTTTATATGCAAATTTAAAATATATGTACTATGTGTGGTGTGTACAGATATATACATAAAATATGTACATACATGTATTTATTTAGGGTATTTTCAGCTATAAATAACAAAAGTCTCAATTTAAATTGGTGTAAACAATAGAGAAATATATTATTTCATATAAATCCAGATATAAGACAGTTCTAGGTACAGTATGATCAGTAGCTCAATAATATGCATGAAGACTTAGATTCCTTCTACCTCTTCTTTCTGCCATGTACTTGCTTGGTTCTTGGGTTGTCTCTGTGGTTACAAGAAGGTTGCTTCAGTTTATATGACAATGCCCTTGTGTACTAAATGAAGGGAACAACACTGTATGTATTGCTTGTGAAAAAGTTCCTTTGAAAAGTCAATGGATACACTTATCTTTAATAGACAATATAATTTTTACCTTTAAAGGTTGTACCAATTTACATTTCCATTAACAATGTATGAGACTATCTATTTCTTATACCACTGATACTCATATTTCTGGTACAAGAGGTAAAAAATGGTATCTGATCATTATTTTAACTACATTTTTCTACTTTGAGTGGAGTTATTAATCTTTTCATTTAAGACTCATTTGTATTTTCTTTTCTATTAATTGGTTTTATGCTTTGCTCAGTTTTTCTATTAAGTTGTTGGTATTTTTTTTAAATTCATGAATTTAAGAAGTTAGTCCTATATGATGAAAGCTGAAATTATTTACTCTAAAATGCATCTGACATTTCTTTTAATACTTTCATGGTTTTGATATTTACTTTAGAAATCTTTAATCTTAACTATATTATGTCATAAATGTGACTTCAGATGACCATGATAGTTGTCATCATTTATAATACTATCTTTGCTGAGTAGGAATTTGGAATGATACCCAGTGGAGACTTATCCTAACAATCACACGTATTCATGCACTGAAAAGTCACTTTCATATAATTTAGTAATAGCATAGGAGGTCTGGGGTTAAATCAGGAATCCCTTTGAAATCTAACAACAATCAGTACAGATGAATGTGAAAACAGTAGGATATTTGAGAATAATAGGGCTTCTGGCTAGTTGGGAATGACCTGCTGAACTCTACATACATTCATTCACTTATTCCATCAAAATCTTTAATGAGTCTCCTCTCTTTGTATTTTAATTCCCATTTCTCTGTAGGCATGGATCACAATAACAAAGTCCTTTTAGTACAGCATCCCTCACCACTATCGAAGCCTGTATTATATGACTCCAGTGGGGAAAATGTATCATCCCTTCTCCTCCCAGATCACAAAGCTTCTCTCCAATCACCCCTTTAGTTGATTTACCTACTCAATCTGTCATTCAGCCTTTGAAAGGAGTAATTCTTTCCTCCACTGTTACCACAAGAACTGGGACCAAAACTAATTCCAAATGTCTCTGGTACTTTTACTCCAAAATAAGACATCAATTTTGTTCATATTTGTGTGCTATTATATTTTACCTTTTACAGAGTTTTAGAGACTCCTGAAAGTACCATACAGAGAAGACAGAAGAGGAATAAATCATAGTCATTCCTCAAAGAACTCACAGTCTAGTGAGATTTTTAAAAAAGGAAACATTAAAAGAAGCGCTTTAATAAAATGGGACCAATGGTGCCCAGTTGACAGTCCACAACCACAGCAATGCTTACACTGAGTGCTGTGAAAAAAGAAAGAAAGATGTCCTGAGTCCACCTAGAAGTCCATGGAGACTTAAAGGACATGATGTTAAAAGTTTTAAAGAATGAATACAAGTTTGATGGGTAAGTAAAGCGAAAGAGTAAATGGAAAAGGAAGAACAGCATTCTAAAACAAACACACACTGTATAGATGCAGGAATTAGAGAGCAGAATGACTTCCAGGTTCCTCACATAGTTCTGCAAGGCTAGAGGAACAGGGCCTTGGACATAAGTGATCAACAATGGGGATACAGGGACAAGAGCAAGGCTTTACGATTCCGAAGTAGCTTATACTTTACAGTATCAGTATCAACAGCCAGTGCAACATTTTGAGGAGGAAGCAATATGGTTAGATATCATTTTTTAAAAACTCATTTTAAATAAGGCGTTTTAGTCTTTATTAAGATACCTTTGAAATCCAAGAAGCCTACAAATTACTCTCAAAATAATGGTTTAAATGCACTTGATTACACAAGAACAAATTAAATACAGTTAGAATGGAAAGATGTCAAGTTTCAATTCAATATGAGCTAAAGATTTAATTTTTCTTAATGTCCAGATTCCCTGAATTCTATGTAATAATGCATGCGCACACACACACACACACACCCCTACAGATGAGTGTGGGAACAATTGAATTCAATTAGAAAATACTAATTTAGGGGAGAGATATAAGAGTCTATTAATATCTAACACTGAGTACTTACTGTATATTCCAGGCACTGTTCACAGTCCTTTATATGATTGTCGCATTTGTAGAGGTAGGACGATCATTATCCATATTTTATAAGGGAAGAAACTAAAGCACAGAGAAATAAGAGCTTCACTCAGTTCACACAGCTAGTGAAAAGCAGAACCAAAATTTGAATATAGGTGGTTTGCTTCCAGTCTTTGGGCAATAGTATGAAAAAAACATATTAGACATATGTTAGGAATACAATGAACAGTACATTGGAATTCTGAAAACGGAAAAATCTGCAAAGGCACTCAGTTGAACTTTTAAAAAACTTTTTAAAAAACAAATTCTTTTCAGGTGCACATGGAACATTTATCAGGACCAAAACAGAACAAAATGTATTCTCTGATTAAATAGAATTAAATTTGAAAACAATAACAAAAAGATGTCTAGAAACCCCCATATATTTGTAAATTAAGTATCTACCCCTCCCTTTCTCTTTCTCTCTCTTCCTTGTGATAAAGCCTGAATCTGGAGCCTCACAGATACTAAGCATGTATTTTACCATGATGCTACACTTCAGCCCATGGATCACATCGGGTAAATTAGAAAATATTTCAAAATGAGCCAGGCATGGTGATGCAAACCTATAATCCTAGCACTTACGAGGACTGAGGCAGGAGGATTGTTTAAAATTTGAGACCAGCTTGAGCTACAAAGTGAGCAGCCTCAACTGCATAGTGAGACCTTGTCTCAAAATTCCTCCCCTCAAAAAAAGAAAAAGAAAGTATTTCAAAATAAATGCTACTTAAAATACAACAGAGCCACATGGTTGCACATGCCTATAATCCCAGCACTTGGGAGGCTGAGGCAGGAGGATTGCTGGGAGTTTGAGGCCAGTGTGAGCTACAAAGTTAATTCAAATTCAGCCTGAACTGCATAATGAAACCTTATCTCAAAAAAACAAAAACAAACACAAAAAATAGTAAAATGTATAGGATATAGTTAAATCAGTGCTTGAAGAACACTTATACCTATAAAATTTCATATTACAGAAAAAAGGCAATCAATCACTCCTGCTTCTATTTTAGGAATTTAGAAAAATGAGCCAGGCATGGTATTGCACACTGGTAATCACAGAACTCTGGAGGCTAAGGCAGAAAGATGGCCACAAATTCGTGGCCAGCCTGGGCTGCCCAGTGAGTTCAAAGCCAACCTGAACTACATGGTGAGACCCTGTCTCAAAAAAAGAAAAAAAAAATCAAAGTGAGCAATATTTAAACAATATTTATCACCTAATTTTTTCCTTCTTGGTAATTTTCCCCCTTGTCCTCCTGGTAGATTTTGGTCACCAAGGGCAAACCACTATGCTAAGGCTTATTGCACCTGGAAAGGGAGAGAAAACATTACTCAGGATAGTGGGATATGACACGGTATTTGAAGGGAAGTTGAAAAGAATAAAAGAGGTGATAAAATGAAAGATCACTTTCAAGCGTCCTTGTCCCATTTTGGAGGGCAAAACTGACTTCACAGAGGTAGCTAGAGTTTAAAATCTAAGCAAACTGAGAGCATCAAAGAGTATTGGGCTCATGCTCTGATTCCTGTGTAGCATGGAGAGTCAGGTCTAAGAGAATTCTGCTCAGCATGGCACAGTATCTAATATGGTGCCACCGTGATTGAGTAGCAATGAGTGAGTAGCTGCCTAGACCAAGGCATTCACCCTGGACTCTCCAGATGTACCAGGTCTGAGGGAGTATGGTTTATTGAATGGGCTGCTGGACGGTTGCTAGCTTTATGCCTAGAGTATGAGGACATCACAAATGGAGGCAACTGTACAGTCACCAACATTAGCTGCCAGCACAGTGCTTCCCCAAATCAGATGGAATTAGCAATACACTAGTTATTACTAGTACAGGACACTCATCAACCACCAGGGAGCCTAGCTAAATTAAAGTACTTACAAGAGGAGAAGATAATGCATTGATTCCAAGTAAAATGAACCATCTTACATAATAAGAACCCTATAGAGTCAAAGAACCCTCGTGCAATGCCTCAAAAGCTAGGTGAGCCTGTTTCAAATTCATCTAGAAAAGCAGAATAAGGTGAAGAAAGACACTTTAGGTGTGAGAAAGGCTCTAAGAGACTAACAGACAACTCTCCCCACCAACCTCTCATTTATTTGTGATAGTGGTGAAATAAATAGCATACAATTTACTATTTACCCACTTTAAAAAGTACTTTTCAGTAGTGTCAGCTATTTCCACATTGTACAAATCTCTAGAACATTTTCATCTGAAATTTTAATTGCCAAAACAGGTACTTTTGATCAGCAGGCCCAGTAGAGGGAGCAGAGTTTTAAAAGCAAGGTGAGATCCATTGAGGAAAATAAAGAGAGCAGTATCTCTTCAATTCCAGCTTAGGATGGAATTGCCAGTAGATCTGGAAGCCTACTGTGGATACTAAGGAAGAATAATTATTGATACGTTGGGATTGACTTTGGCTCCAGAGCAACATGGGCATAGCTGAGCTTTGCCTTTTGTAAAACAAACTTCAGTATGATTTTTTTTAAGTCCTCTCAAACTGTACTTAAATCATTAGCTGAACATATTCCTGTTCTGGCAATGGAGTCTATTGTTTAAATATGTCCAAGACCATATTGTCCAGGAGTTGTCTTTGCCTTTCACTCTCTGAACGTCAATACTCCATTTCCTCAATGCTTGGAAAACTTAAGAGTTCAAAGAAAAGGACATTTCCTTCCAGGCTTTGAATAGGATTTTTTTCACAAGTTTTTGGCCCTGGCTTCAGATTCACTTATGATGCAGATAGAAGTTGTGTTTAAATTCTTGGGTATCCTAGACAGATTCTGAATGACTATCTATGACATTTAGTATAAATGAATATTATTGTGGAACTATATCCATCTCTCAGTCTGAGTAACTATGGCAGAGAATCAGCTTAAGTCTTAGAAAGCTGGAATAAGCCAAGTATGACTACTCAAGAGATAAACTCCAAGGATGTCTACCCTGTAGGTAGAGCCATTTCACCTTTCACAGGAACTTTTCTTTAAGTCAATGAATCATCAGCATCATCATGTAGGCTATTTGGTTTTCTTTGAAAATGAAATGAGATCTCAGAATTTCTTGGTTGATTTATTGATTATGCTGCGCAATAAATTTCAAAGATAATTATAATATATCAGTTCCTTCTTTTATAAATTGCTAAAAATTTGTCTACTAACATAAAGTATTTCCTGTGTATTTACACCATAAAGAATGCTTTCACCTTACTAAAGAAAGCTGTGTACTTAGCCTTCTAGAAAGTTTTTCCAGCAGTTTTAAACCAACCTTAAGAGGTACACTAGATATCTAGTAAAGGGCCTTACTGTGGCATGCAATAAATGGTAGGTGAAAATGGAATGTATATATATATATATATATATATATATATATATATATATATATGACTATAGCATATCAAAATAAGGGCTAACTAAAATACCTTTAGTTTTCGAATAAAGTTGGAAATGTGGAGACTCGGCCATACTGGGACTGGGAGGAGCCCACCAAGAAGCCAACTAGCCACCCTTTCTGGTAAGCTGCACAAGACACACAGGGTCCAGGAAGAGAAAAGTCAGATAGCACTTCCTGTGAGCCTACCAGCACGCTGGCTGAGAATCACCTTCCACGCCCCAGGCAACTGGCTGGTTTGGAGGACAGAGTGAGTTGATAGCAACTGAGGTACAAAAAGCAACTGAATACTTGTATTGTTTAGTTGACTTTGCAGGCCTGGGACCAGCAGTCTGAGCATCTACTGAGAGGACGACAGTATGCAATATAGTGAATATGGGGGATTTCCTTCTATCTTGTCTTTGAAATCCAATATTGTTCTTACTATTTTGCTTTGTTCTGATTAACTGATTTGCTTTATTCAATATTCTGTTTTGATTGGTTTTGTTCTGTCTTGTTTTGGTTTGATTTTTATATCTGATGGAATGGACAACTATTGTGAAGATAAAAATATACACTATGGTGTCATTGTTGTTTTCCTAGTATCCTGCTTTGAAGTTCTGTACCAATTTCGCTACTTTGCTTTGATTGGCTTTGTTCTGTTTTGTTTTGTTGGATTTTATTATCTTTAAAATTAAAAAAAATGTCTAAATGTGTGATAGACTTAAATCCAGGACCTTCTAAAACTCTGATGATTAAAAAAATACTGTAAAGAATCTGGGACTCTTGACTTAATCAAATTATTTCACCAGGTTAAAGGATCCTGTACTAGGATGCTATTGTTTACTCTTTTTTTCTAAAATGTTTAATAGAAATGATTTTTTTGAATTCTATAAAGAACATGTTTGACTCTACACATAAGGCTCATTTGTCCTGTGGCACACTCAACCAGAAAGTGAATCTTTTGAGTTCTGCACTCTTGTAAGATATAGCCTGACGTAAGCCCTGACTTTCCTAAATCCAGACATGCTGCAAGGCCCGAGTCAGCTGTACTGTGCCATGGCCCGTAGCCACACTGTGATTTTGGGAGCACATAGTTGGCAAGGCTGCATTACAGTCTGTCCAAGAGAACTCTAGCCAGGATCTTGCCAAAGTAAGCACCAAGAAGTCTTGATAGTTGCCTCAATGAGTCTTACTTATTTGAGTAATAAAAATAACCAAGCACTTTAGATATATTAGTAACAGAAATTTAAAAATGAAAAATTTGGAAAGTTTTCTTAGTATGAAATTTTGCCCTGACATGCATCAATTAGTCAAGGAAATAGTACACTTTGGAAGACAATTTGGCCATCTCTTGAAAAATAAACATAACTCATCATATTACCTATCAATTCTATACTTAGATATTCACCCAAAAGAAATAAACAATATATATATATATATATATATATATATATATACAATAAAAATACAGGATTTTTAAATTGTATATATATATATACAATAAAATTCAGGATTTTTTTCACTCATACTAGCACCAAACAGCATAAACATATAAATACTGTCTAAATGGGAGACACCCGTTGAATGAATTAAAAAAATTGTGGCACATTAATAAAATGAAGCTCATACCTGTGGCACATACAAGTGAACAATAACACAAAGGAATAAATTATTGATACATGCAACACCACAAAAGATTTTCAGAAGATTTTCGTTAAAGCAGTCAACACAAAAGATTACATGCTATTTGAATTTAGTTATATCATATTCCAGAAAAATTCAAAATGCTACAAACAAAAACAAATCAGTAATTGTTAGGAGCTAAGAGTGGGTAAAGACATAAAATAATATGAGGAAAATTACTGTGGTAGTGAAAGTATTCTATAGAATTTGTTTCAACTCTTCTGTGTTTACACTCTGAAAGGGTACATGACAAGACCTCAAAAAATCTGCCTTTAAAAAATAATCCAGAGCAAGAAAAATGGATTGAGGGATAGATAAAGCAAAACTGGCCTCAGGTTGATGATGGTTAAAGTGGGTTATAACTCAATGGGGATTCATTAAACTATCATATTTTAGAAAATGTTTTAACTTCTCCATAATTAAGTTGAAATTTTTTTCCACCACAGCCTGTGAGGCTTGAACCATTTATAGCCCTTCAACCATCCTGCCCTCTCCCACTTTTCCTGGAGTAAAAGTATAAAACTTATGCAATTTCCACACAATTGGTCAAAAAATTTAAAAGTCCATTAGCTATTTTTCAATACATATAAAACACATTAAAAATCACTTTAACTACCTTAAAGTTCACAGTTGATAAAATTATAATCAGTATTTTAAAAATGGAGTTCATTAGAAGCAAAAATATGTAAATATACATATATGTAGATATTTCTTTAGGTCTTCTAGAGCTCATTTAAACATGTAACAAAACATTTAAATACAAAAATGAAAAGAATGAAGCTGTGATTATTCATTTATTCAATAAATATCACTGAGTATTCACTATGTGCTAAACAAGCCACCATATCTCCTTAGTCCACACATACAAATACAATTAGTTCCAACACTACTAACAAGTGTGTGGAAATAAAAATCTACACTGTCTAGAGTGGAGAGTGGATATGAGTGTGGAGAAATGATGAGACTAGAAAAGACTCTACAGACATCAAAACCTAGAAACAAGTTTACATGGCTGGAAGAACAGTGCGCATGTGAGGATAGAGAAGAAGGGACAAAAAAAGGAGATTTCAAGGTTATAAGACAACCTGACAAAAGATATGAATAAAGAGTTAAAGAATAATTATACAGAAGCAGCAAGCCAACAAAACTAAATAAATCATTTATAACCAGCCAATCTGTTACTGTTGCATCTATGGACTACTTAATTTATAAGTACATTTTGCTAATGAATTCAGGAATATATTCTGCAAGCAGATAAACTGATCTACCTCATGATTACGAGGCTAGTTAGCTATAAGGCAAAGACACGTTAACCATGAGACAATATATTTATTGCCACTTTTGGCAGACCAATTAGATGTCATGCCATCCTTATTTTTGTCTACAAAAGGCATTTAAGATTATTTTCATAGAATTCTGGGAAGATTCATTTTTTAAATAATGAATATTAACTTCTTCATTGAAAAAGCAATTCTTTCAAAAGTTAATAAAGAATTTTATAAATTCTTATACATGTAAGAGCATATTGATGCTTCAGAATTAAATGTCACGAGAAAGTATTTTAGGGAAATGGGTTTATGTGTCCCTGTGCAAAGTACCCACAATGTCATGCTTTATATTAGTCGATGATTCAAAAGGTAGACAAATATTCAACAGGAAAAAAGCCTTGGATGTTATAATGAGGGAAGCTACTCTGAAAAACTATGGATGGCCAATTTTAGTCAAAGGAGTAGGCCTAAATACACATTTTTACTACACAGCACACTAGAACCTATTTTAAAAGGCACATTAGTAGGGGTGAAAAGAGTTCAGGTCAGTTAGTCCTTGGCACCTCAGTCAAGATTGCCAGCATAGTTATCAATTAATGTTGCAGTGGTTTCTGTAATGCATACACGTGTCAAGCAGGAACTATACTGAGGCCACCACTTCAATTTACACACGATCCCGAACACCTGTCAGGTCGTGATGATTTTCAGTCACTACTGACCCAGGATAAATTTTAACAGGTGACAGGCTATGGATCAAATTACCAATTCCCTAAGGCATCTAGTCCTCCCAATCCTAAGTATTTTTGGCATGATTTATATGTTCTTTAGCTTCCTTTATAATACAATTTAGAGTTGTGTCAATTCTTGTGTTACTCCTGAAATTCCTATAAATGTACAATTCCCATAAATGAGAAAATATTCACTAATCCATTTTCAAGAAATCCTTAACAGAAAACTATAAACAATGAAAAAATAAAAGAAAGATAGCAGTTAATGTTGCAAAACAACAGAATATTTCGATAATTCAAACCATTGTGTTTAATTTTATGTGTAATTGCCCATGAAGGTAGACTTGATGGGTATTGCAAACATACAAATCAGATATTTAAAAATTTCTTAACACACAAGGAAGGTCAAGGCTTTAAAAGGAGCACTTAAAATTATAAATTTTTTATTCTAAAAGTAATCTATGAACTTTAATGCTTTCCTAGTACATCTCCAAGAAAAAAAAGCCTATCCAGCACGAATCCTATTTACTAAACATAAATCATTATTCCCTGCAGCAGAGTGGAAGCCCAGTCATTTGCCAAGCCCTTTTAAGCATGTTATCATATGGTAAGGCTCAGCAATGCTGTTACTACTATTCTTCATTGCTCAAGCTTTCCACTTGACTGGTGATTTGTGGCTGTTTGTCTAAGGTGTTGAAGTTTAACTAGCTTCTGAGTTCCTTTTTTCAAATAGAAGTTTAGTGTTTACTAATTTCCAGCAATTCTTCACTAATTAAAAATAAGACTCTATAGTAATTATAATTTTTATATTGAGTTTAGGATTTAATTCGTATAGTCGAAAGTATTTTAAAAGGTCTCTGAGATTTTAAGGAAAATACTAGATTTCACTGTTCTTTTAATACTTTTCTTCAGAAAATGAAAGTAGGCAATTCTATGTTGATCCAATTGGATATACAATTTCAGCGGTCTATGAATCTGAATTTCTGAGAAAAGCTGAATTATAAATATAAGGTAAACTAATTAGTGTGGGATCAAAGACCTGTCACATTTAGGCTTTAGCTTACTTTAAAGACTCATTTCTCTAATCTGCTGGTCCCTACTTCACAACCATGCTACTGTGTTCTAATTCCATTAGACTATCTGCAATTTCCACAGAAGACTGATGATTTCCACATATTCAAGGCCTTGCTATGCTGCACCTTCTGTCTAAAATATTCATCTTTCCCTCTGCCTGGTATTCTGACCCCTGACTTTGGTTTCTCAGATATTGACAGCCTTTTACCCCCAGGGAAAAGCAGTAGCCATCCCCCTATCTGCGCAAGCAAGAAAGCTCAGTTATCTTTGATGGACCCTCTGCTCCACCTGTCTGACTCTAGTCCACGATTAAGAAGTGTTAGTTTGTCTTCCTAAAATACCACAACACATCTACTTCTTTTTAGGTAAGACTGTCTCTCTGCTTTTATATTTCTCTGTCTCAGAAGCACCGAGGGGCCTCTTCAAAGATACTGGAAAGCTAAGTTTCCAAAATTGTATGTTATGGTGAGCCACGAGTTAATGCTCAGTTAGTAAATCTACAACTGGCCCATATAGAAGAGGAGCTGATTAAAGCTAAAGCCTACATAAGAAGCTGAAAGTAGCTATGGGTAACTTATTATTGTAAGTGGGTGTGAGATTAAATTCCCAAGGCAGAACTGACTACTTGTCATCTGCTTGTATGAATGTCCAGATGAATTCTCACATGACAATACTAAAAGAGATAATGTGGTGAAAAAGATGAAAACAAATAGAAAACCTTGATGGACACCTACCTTAAGGGGACAGAAACTAAGATCAGAAGCTAGCAGTATAGAAATAGGAGATTATTATTATTATTATTATTTCTGATAGTCTAGAGGATTTAGATAATAGAATTCTAGATTTTAAAATATATTTATACTTTTGTAAAAAATATATAGTATATATAACTGGAAGGAGAATCAGGGCAAAGAGATTACCAAAAAAAAAGTATGTATAGTAATGCAGGCATGAAGTGATTTTGCAGCAGATAAAATAATGAACTATATATAAATATTTCATTATCTAATATATAAAAATGTTGAATATATTTAAATATTACTTTATCTGGTAGTATGGAAGATCTTAGAATTCTCAATTCTATGTTATGCAACAAACCTGTTTTCTATGAATTAAATAAAACAGAAGTATATAACATAGCAAGCAAAGTCAGAATCTCCCAAAGTCATCTACTATTGACTACAGGTGAACATACTTCTAGATATATATAAAGGATGACTGAAAAATACAGTGCATGTATAAGTTTTTTTAAAAAGAACTCAAAATGAAAAAAGAAGAGGATATATTGCCAAGAATGATGAGATAAGCATGTTCAAAACAAGGGAGAGTATTTCAGTATTTTGAGGGAGATTATTGGCAATGTGTTTTCTATTGTAATACATTCATTTAAACGTTCACTGTCTCTTTAGATCATTCCTCATGGATGTATATTCATTCATTTTCTCTGTCTGTGTCTGTCTCTCTCTCTTGCATACAAATTTTTGCATATGTGATAGAGACTAACAATCTTAAATGATTGCCTATTTCTCCAAATGAAATTCTACTGGAAAACAGTCATTTTCTTTTGATTATACATTGTCCTTAGCTACTTTTGCAGTATACATCAGGAGAGTTGAATATTAAAACAGAGATTATATAACCTTCAAAATTTAAAATATTTACTTCTTGATTTTTATAGCAAAAGTTGCCAACCTCTAATAAACAGAATTGTTCTACACATGCTGTATTATATCCTCCTTCTATACTCAATAACACATCATTAATAGTTTACAGATCAGCAAATATAGATCTATATTATTTTAATGGCCACATAGAATTCTATTACATGAAGCAGACAGAGTTTATTTACTAAATTTTGTATTGATAGATACTTAGAGTCCCAATTCTTCTGTGGTATAGTCAGTGCAGCTAGAAAAATACTCTTTATCATGTGATTATCTCTTTAGATAAGGTTTTAGATAATAGATTTGTGAGTTCAAAAGATTTCCATCTTTCACATTTGTTAGATATATTTTCAAACTGCTTTCTGGCATGAATTGAAATGATTTTTACATTTATCAGTAGAAAAGAAAGCTTTCATTTTCTGCAATTTCTTGCCAGTCCTGTGGATAAGCAATTATTTTGAATCCTTCATTAAAATAAAAATCAGTTGTTTCCATCCATATTGTCTGATTCTTACAGAAGCAAATAATCCTTTGATTGTTGGTTACTTGTGCTTCTTTTTTGTGGAATAATAGTTTATACTGCTTTATATCTCCACATATATACACTTTATGTACTATATATTGCAGCATTTCTTAAAACTTTTGCCAGACCTTGGGATTAAACCCAGAGCCTCACACATGCTAGACAAGTGCAATGAAGTACATCCCCAGTCCTTTTTTGTTTTGTTTTCAGACAAGGTCTTGCTAAATCATCCAGGCTGGCCTCAAATTTAGAATCATCTTGTTCAGATTCCCCATTAAGTGCACCTCACATGTTAAATAACTCAACAAATATCAACATAAGGTAAAAACCACAGGAAACATAATAAAAAAGAAAAAATGAGCAAAGAGCAAAATGGTATGGTGACAATCCATACTGGACAAAAGAAGTTACTTGGTATGACATAAAATTCAATGATTTGTTTTATATATATCTTTTAGGAATAGCAACATCATGAATATGCCAAACCAATAAATTTGAAAATTAATGTAGTCAAAGAAATCTAGGTGAGTTTTTTTTTTTAAATTTGGGGAGGTGGCGGTAGGTAGTGGGGATTGAACCCATGGCCTTTGTTCCCAGGCTTTTCTTAAGTTTTTTATTTAGCGATAGAGTCTCACTATGTTCCTGAATTGTCCTCTTGCAACTCTCCTGCCTCAGCCTCTCAGAGTTCTGGAGAGAGAAGTGTGCACCACCACAACCTGCTTAGGACTGTCTTTAAAACCTGTATACTCAGAATTCCACTAGTCAGTTTTTAAAAGTTGCTAGAACATTAATGCTAGTCTTTAGTGATCAAAATAATCATTTATCTAAGACCCTCAAACAATATAGAAAATATTAAAAAACATCAAAAATTCTCTGCATAAACATGCTTTTTAATTTATTTTTACTTCTAATTTTGTACTTATATCTAAAGTATAAGGCATGGAATAAGGATAATAAAAGCGAAACAAAGGAAAATTGAAGGATACCAAAACTAAGGGAAATCTGTGTAAAAAGTAGCAGATCATAATAAATATCCTTTCTTCTTGATGTTTCTTCTGTGCTTATGAAAAACAGTTAAGAATTGAATTTCATATAAGAAATTACAGTTTGAAATTCTACAGTGCCCACTCTTACTTTGTAAAATGTAGCACATAAAAATCACTCTAACATTTAAGTTTATGGATTGTGAAATATTATGCATGAAAGAGTTTTAAAATATTCTAAGTACTCACTGACTACCTGCTGTAAGGCCTAAAAAGAGCAAGATACCATACATTTATAATTCTTGCAAAATGTACAAGAGGAATTGATAATCAGATACCACTGATGACAGATATTTATATCAAATTCACATAACTATTTCTATTTATAAATATAGATATACATTCCAGGATTATCCACAAGTATGTATGCCTATTAATATGTATTACAATTACATAGTCACGTTGAAAGGGGATATACTCTTTTACCTTTTACATACTACTCAGAAATATTAGAATCACCAGCTATCACCAGCTTCCATAAAGGTCACACTGAATTTTGGGTGTTAATTGTGGCAGACTTGTGTACATCACTTAATTAAAAAATAAGGATTTCATTTAAAATCTACATTGTAATAATTCCTCCTGCTTAAGGAAAAACTAAATGTCTACTAAAATATATTATGTTTATATGTACTCCTTTATCTATGCAAAAACAGTAGATAAAGAATGTGAAACTTCATAGAGAAACTGGTTGGCTAAAACCTTCAGTAAGGTTTGATCATTAATAAACACATAGTGAACTATGATTCCCACTGACTCTATTAAGAGTAGAGCAATGTGCTCGCACATCTCAAGCTCAGATGTGGAACATAATACGATACGTGGGGTAAAGGCAAGAGTTAAGGGACAAGAAATATTACTCTTCTAACAAATGGTGTTGGGTATAAAATTAACGCTAACATACATGATTTCTCCAAGGCCAATTTAAGTATTTGTATTTCAGTGCAAACATTAAAATTGCTTTCATATTCTAATTATGGAATTCTGGACCTGGGTTAAAGTATAGAATTGAAGTACCAAAAGTGATTTTTTAGATTAATTAATGTGATTGTGGAATAATAAAGTTTATTCTATTCTTAAAAACACAAACACTTTAACTGAAAAATTTCAGCTATATTGTACTAATGTCATCAAACTTCAGCCACATCTTTGTGTCATAGCTCCTGCTTTTTCTTTTTAAGTAAATTTTTATTTTAATGTTTCTTGTTTTAAGAATCCTTAAAATATGTGTCATTTCTCCCCCAAAGCCTTATCCCTTCCATTTTACACACCAAATTTATTCTTTCTCCACACTTTCAGCACTTTCCTTCTGTAATTTCTACTCAACAGTTATTTCACTAATCTCAGGCATAGTCAGTTGTTCACACTTTAGCCTCTCTTTCTAGATTGTAGACTACTTAGTGGCAAGGAATATTCTTTATCAATTCAAACATTCTGTATACTACATGCTCGGGAACGTTCATCCGACTTTATTCAAGAAGGTTTACTAAGCACCTATTAAGTGCAAATAGTCAAAATACTTTTAGGAAGAGTCACTTCAGGGTTAGCCTGAATGAAAACTAGGAGAGAACAGAGCAAGAATATTAAGTATAGAATTGCCACACCAAAAGGATATCTGGGAAATGAAATTACTGGGTCTTAGTGATGAACAAGACATGAGAACTAAGATGGAAAGAGGTGTTTGAAAAAAATGTACCTCCACTTGTGCAACTGGATAGTGATGCCAAGAGTAAAGATTAAAAATACATAAAAGGAGCAAATTGACATTTAAAGAAAATGAAATCCATTTCTGAGATGCTGAAAAAGCACCAAGTACAGAATAAATAAGATTAATACATATTATTTAAATTGATAATAGATAAAAGGTTTTTCTTCACAATAAGGCATTAGATACATAGATGTGTTACATCAATGGTAGTCTAGGTTGTAAGTAATAAAGGACTGAATCGTTAGGTGTATATTGGATTAGAACCAGAGTTTAGAACATGATATAGGACAACTAAGGCTTCCATGGAGGTTTATAAATAACTCTAGAGCCAGCATGAGTGAACTCAAGTACTTTCTGTGATTTCTCCAACCAGCTCAGTGTTCTGGGTGCTAAACAAATGAGGTGCACATCACAGTTTTCTGGGATGTGATTTTGAGTACACCTCTGTATGCTGGACTTTAGGACATGTAGCACAGATATTCCCCGTCCACTTTAGCATTACATAGATTCAGTGCTCATTCTGTATTTTATGTCTATATTTAAGTCTGACTTTACTTATGTATGCCCCTTTCTACAGTGAAATGAATTGTGCATCCAGGAAAGGAATAGAATAGCTCTGTGAATCTTATCTTGTTGGTTTCTCTCTCAAAAAAAGCCTTTACTGTTTCAAGAGCATAGCCTTACGTCCCTAGGAAGTCCACATGTACCAGGGTTTGTCCAGTGACAGCAAGTGCAGTATCAGCACCATGACACTCACAGTGCTTACTTCACAGAGGCCATTTGCATTTGCCTACTGTCACACTTGTTCACTACTGTATCTAGTGCCCCCTGCAGGACATGGCAACAATAGGTAAAAATTTACAAGTACAGCATAGAAAATTCATATAAGGAACAAAATTGGCATTTTCCTTTTTTATAGAGTTTTGACACTCAGAAAATATATACAAGAGGTGACTAAAACTCAGTTATAAATATTATAAGTTAATTAATAATGTATTATTCCAAATGATACAGATTGAGGACTAACATAGGATAGTAAATATCATTTGAGATTCTGTTAATACTCTAAAATATCTTTAAACAGCTTATTTTTCTAATATTTCTAGTAAGGTAATCTTAAAACTTAAAATACTGTTTATTACAAAAATATGTGTCTTTAAATTCTTACTCTTTAATACAAAAAAGAGAATGCTGGAATAAAAACAGAGGATTTTTCTTCAGAATAATTAACTGCCCCAAAGCATATTCAAGTTCTCCCATGAGAATCTCTCTTAGAGTGAAGATTCATATGGAGGTCATTAAATACACATAAAATATGTCAGAGTCTCACATTTTATCTTAAATTATGCAAATTTTATTTTACTCCTTACTATGTTTTTATTTGTCCTAGTGTAAAAGTTATTTCACATCACTACACTAATTTTTAAAGTAAGTTCAGCACTTGTGGGCTGACACACCACCTTTAACCAATGACTCTACCAGTGCTCACCGACCTTGGTCTTTGTCTTGAGAGGAACTGGTCAAGAACACTGGGGGCTGACTTTTAAAAATATGCTTTTATTTATTTTTCAGTTTACTATTATCATAAGGAAGTAATTAATATATACAAATATTTTAATATATAAATATAAATATAATTTACAAGTAAACCTAAATGAAGTATCAGCTTAGAAATATTTCTGCTCAAATATAAATACTGAGCATAACTTGGCTTGGAAACTTTTTTTTTGTTTTTTATTTAAAAGAGAATAAAACAAAAGGGGGCAGTACAGAGCAGATCAGAAGAGGACAACATAGGGAAACTTTTTTTGAGCCTCTTTTTTTCCGTGATACTAGACACTGAATTTGGGGCCTTTGCACTGACTGCAATTTGGTGGGTTTTTTTTGTTTTGTTTTGTTTCTTAATTTTGACACAGAGTCTCAGTCACTGAGTTGTATGGGTTGGGCTAGAACTTGTGATTCTCCTGCCTTGGCCTCCTAAAATTCTGGGTTTACAAGTGTAAACCCACCACACTTGGTCTTTTTGACACTTAAACCACAAAGAAGCATAGATACTGACATGTTATTCCGGGTCGGGCATCACCTCTTCCTTCTTCATGGAACCAGCTACTCTGTCACCCAACTTATCCTTTTACTTACTTTAACGAAGCAGCATCATAAAATAAAAAGCTCCAGCCAAGATGCAATAAAGCAAGTATGTGGCTCTGTAACCTAGTGTATGACCTCAAGAAACTCCTTTTACAGCAAAAGTAACAACTATGGAGGACAGTTGAGACATACCAGTTTAACTTGAGAGATAAATAATCCCCATGCTGTTCACAAAGCTCAAAATGGCTTAATATACCTAACATCACCTAGCTAGTAAACAGCAGGACCTAGACTTCCATGATTTTTTTCATATATAATAGGTCCTTTACTTCTTGATTATAAAATCAAGTTGATAAATGTGAAGGTAAATGATTCAATGCAAAGAAAACGTGTCTATTTAGTTTGAGAATGGGCAGAGTAATTTGAAACAGTTAAGATACAAATTAGTTCATTTTAGGGAGGATAATTAAATTATTGTATTTTATTAGTACATGTATAGAGTTTATATAATTTGCAATCATCTTGGGAAGTGGTTACATGTACTCACCACAACTTGTTCTTGTTTTTTAACCCTTTTCCCTTCCTTCCCTCATCCCCTTTCCTTTTCCAGTCCCCCTTTCCCATTTTTCATACTTGTTATTAGTAATCTTAGCTCATGTAGTATCATATAATGTTTACATTAATTAGGGTTTTTATGTTTCTGTACATGGCACATCATAATTTTCATAATAATTACCAAGAATTTTCCTTTCTATAGACCCTATATCCATTTTAAAATGTGTTTTGTTTACAATCCATATATGACATTTTGCATGCCAGTCATCTTGAATATGGAAAGTTCTCTCAGTAAGGACTGTAAGCGGCTTATTAAAGGATAATATAAGAGAGAGAGAGAAAGACAGAGACAGACAGAGAGAGACAGAGACAGAGAGACAGATTTGACAATGGGCATTTCCAGAGCAAGTACTGCCCGTAAGAAGACTCATGTTGGAAGAATCAGCAGACCTTGTGTGTGCACTATGCTCAGTCCTTAGCTGTACATTCCTGAACAGTACGGCCTCAGCTCAAAAGCTGAAACAGAATCTATAGGCATTTACAGCTGGAGACTATCAACTAACTGCACTTTTTGCAATTAAATGGCAAGTTTCTTTTTCAGAAGTGATCATTCCAACTACACACAATGACTGCCACAATGAGAAATATTAATTATTAAATGAGGTCAGTAAAACTCTAACATCAATTGTGTTCCTAAAATATTAAGAAATACAACACAGCAATTCTAAGAAACAATAATAAAAGTGTACTGGGCATAGTACAAGAATCTAGAAAGGTGACTGGATAGTATAAAATATGCAAGATTAACAACTTTTTAATAATAGCAATAAGTATCTAGAAAGCTAAATGGAATTATTCCTTCGATTAGAAAAAAATCTATAAAGTGCTTATAAATTAGTATGGTCTTGGCATAGAAATGGATAAAATAATTCAGTTATTGAGAACATACTCAAAAGAACTGCCAGCAGGAACTTTAACACATCCTTCTATACCTATGTTCACAGTAGGATTGTCTACAATACCTACAAACTAGAAGTAACTCAAGTATCCATTGGTGGGTGAATGGACGAACAAAATATGGTGCACATACATGCCAAAACACACATGCATGCAAGTGATGTAGTTTATTATTCGGTCTTAAAAAGGAAGTAAGTTCTGACATGTGAACCTGCAGGACATGATACTAAGGAAAGCCAGTTACCAAAGAACAAATACTGTGTGGTTTTGTGAGTGTGAAGTAGCAAAAAAGCAGTAAAATTTATAGAGACAGAAAGTAGAATAGTGGCTTCAAGGGGTTGAAGGATGGAGAAAAGGAAGTTTGTGTTTAATGGGCAAAGAGTTTCAGTCTGGGAAGAAAAAAAAGTTCTGGAGATGGTGACAGTTGCACAATGGTATGATATCCTTAATTCCACTAAATTATCCACTTCTGACTAGTCCAAATAAAAATAGTTCAGTTAAAGAGAATAGCTAACTCAGAAAGCAATCTGAGTATTTATGTGATAAATGTGGTATTTCAATTCTGTAGCAAAGGACTTATTCATTCATAAGTGTTGACTAAACAGGCAAATAAATGAACCCAGGCCCTGATGTCACATGAAATAAAGACTTAATTCAGACTGGCTATATATTTAAAAATAAAAGAGGATATCAAGACCCTGATCCCTTTCTTTCCCTTTGCCTCCTGAGCTGCCAAGAGACAAGCAGTTTCTTCTGCCTCGTATTCCCACCATGATGTGCTGCCTCTGTACAACCCACAAGAAGTACAGCTATCAAACCATGGACTTAAACTATGAGCCAAAATAAATGTTTCCTCATTTTAAGTTATTTATTTCCGGGATTTGGACATGGTACAAGAAAACCAGAACAATAAATATTAGTGGGAAAGATATCTATATATCTATATATCTATATATCTATATATCTATATATCTATATATCTATATAGCAATATAGCGATATATAGATATATATATTTACCTTATATATGTATATTATAATATACTTATAATATATTAATATTATATTTATTATAAATATTATAATATTTTATTATATTTATATATGACGAAATTAAAATAATATAAATATTATAATATATAAATGTATTCAACAAACATAACACATCTGTTTGTTGCAACAGACAGAAAATGAAATAGCACAGAAATGCTATCTGTGACATAGTGAGTTCTTAAAAACTCTTGGATTATCTTCAAAGCAATCTGAACAGACTATCAAATACTAAAATCATATTTTTTAAGTAAAAACTATACCACATAAGGCATGCCCACACTTATTTAGGTCTACATACGTAGGAACTAGAAAAATGATCTCCAAAATTTCACTCTCATACTATTCTACCTAGCAGAATTTTGAAAATTTGCATATGCATGTTACCTCACACCTTTTTAGCTGATATCTAAAATTGTTCATGAGAAGTTGAGTCATGAGGAACAAACTGTAGTCATGAAGTACTGGCATTTAGAAATAAAACTGTAAATTTACTCATTTAAATATATCCAAAATAAGAATGAAAGAGGGCACATCAACTCTTATCCTACGGAAATCAATAGGATCATGAAGGAATATCATAAAAAAGTTTTATGTCAATTAATTAGAGAACTTCTATAAAATGGAAAAATTCCTAGAAATGTAAAATTACCAAACTTAATTTTAAAAGTGGAAAAATATGACTCTAGATCTATAACAAAGAAAGAGATTGAGTTTGTTATTAAATTTTTTTCATTAAAAAAATCCCTCAGGTCCAGATGGCTTCACTAGTCAAGTGTATCAAACATTAAAGAAAAAAAATATAATTCTTCATAGACTCTTTTAGAAAACAGATAAGAAAGTAACACTTGTCCATTTATTCTGAGTCTAGTATTATCTCAATTCCAAAGCCATACCAAGACTGTACAAAAAAAGAAAAAACAAGTATCTTTCAAAATATTAACAGAAATATTATTTGAAAATGTCATCAAATTCAACAACATACACAAAGGATTACACAGCATGACCAGATGGATTTATCTTAATGCAAGTTTGTCTGTAAGTTTTAAGAACAATTAATATAATAAACTATTATAATGGAATAAGATACAGAAAACCACATGATCATTCCAATAGATACATCAAAATACAACATCCATTCATAATCAAGAATAAAGAATAGAAAGAAAGAATAGGTCAGAAATAACCTTCGGTCTGATAAAGGATATTTCCAAAGTACTAATGGATAACATCATAAGAAACAGGGAAAAATTAAATGCATTTACCCTACAACATAAACAAAACCAAAACACTTGATTTTCTCTAGAGACATTGTACTGGAGGTTTGGAAAACTCATGCAACAGAAAATAGAAAGAAAATGAAGACACACAGACTGCAAAGGAAAAAGTGAAACTGTCTTTTCTCCTCTTTCAAAATGCTTTTGGATAGGTTAGTTTCTTTGATTTCTACAAGAATTTTAAGATCACCCTATTTATTTCTATAGAAAAAATTTAAAAGCCCCCTAGAATTTTGATAAGGATTGTACTGAATTTTATATCAATTAGGGGGACACATTTTGAGTGTTAATCAATGATGAGTCTGTTAATCAATGAACATGAAATATCCAATCCATGAAGATGAAATGTTGAATTTTTATTTATAACACATCTCCACAATATTTTGAAGTTTTGAATAAACAAGTCTTACATTTCTTTTGTGAAAATTGAGTTACCTTGCTCAATTCAATTGTAGTAAATTTTATTTTCTTGTACTGGTGACTGAATGCAGGGGCCCTTACACTGAGCTACATCCTCAGCCCTTTTTTACTTTTTTATTTTCAGACAGGGTCTGGCTAAATCGCTAAATTGCTTGGGCTAGGCTAAAAGTTGCATCATTCTGCCTCATTCTTCAAGTGTGCTGGGGTTAAAGGCATGTTACACCATGCCCAGCTTCTGGTAGGGTTTTAAAGGATTTTTAAAAAGATTGTCTACATACTAAATCAAGGAAACTTTATAAGATGGGGCTTTACTTCTTTTAAAAATAATTCTCAGCTGGGTGTGGTGGTGCACATCTGTAATACCAGCACTTGGGAGGCTGAGGCAGGAGTATCACCATGAGTTTGAGAACAGCTTGCAGTACAAATGAGTTGAAAGCCTACCTTTTTGAGACACTGTCTAAAAAAAATCCCTATATATACCATGGTTATATTACTTAGGGAATATTACTGAGGGAATTTAATGTAGTAAATTTTTATTTCCCTAATAGTGCTTTTTTGTATATCAGAGTTTATTTTGCCTGATAGAAATAAAACCATTTAAATTCATTTTGGTTATTTACCTGATATATTTTAGTATTTTTAACTTTTAATTTTTTATTTTAAAAAGGATAAAACAGAATGAAACCAATCAAAACAAACCAGTGTAAGAGACACAGGACTTCAAAACATTATGAAATCAATAATAGTTACCATAATGCCTTTTGATGTCTTCAAAATAGCTTCAGATAACTTCAGACACAGTAAAAATCAAACAGAACACAATAGAACAGAAACAATAAAAACAAAACAATGAATGTAATAAAGGACCTCAAAATAAGCTAATAGTAAATCCAAAATTGCTACTATACTATATCTTGCTGTCATTGAAATAGCAGCTCCTGCCATCAGATTTGACATAATCAAACAAAGCAAAAGGTAGTAAAACCCAATCCAACAAAACAATAGAAATTATATAGGACTTCAAAACAAGACTATAGGGAATCAACAATGGCTACAACCCTCAGAAGGAGATTCCTCCTAGATACCACGCTGCATACCACTATCTTCTGAACCTATGATTGGACCACCGCCCCCTGACCTGCGATGTTAGTGATACACCAGACCACCATAGGCATCAATTGCATTTCACCTCCATAGCTACCATCACAGCGTGTGCTTTTCCAGATAAACTGGTCACTTATGGTGGGGGTGGGGACGGTGTGGGGGTGGATTGTTTGCCTGCCAGCACACCAGAAGGGACTGGGGTCTGGTGTTCCAGTCTGGTGGTGGCCTGCACGTGGCACTGGTTCCCAGACTGGGTTTGCTTGCCGGTGTGGCCTTGTTCTTTCCACTCCTAGTCCATGGTGCTGGCTCACTAGGAGAGGCTGGGGTCTGGCTGTTCCAGTCCGGCATTGGCCTGCTTATGGTGCTGGTTCCCAGACAGGGCTTGCTTGCCGGTCTTAACTTTTAATGTTTATATGTCCTGAGTCTGAATTGATGGGTTTAATTGATTGCATTTATTGAGATTACTTACATTTCTCAGCTTATTTTTGCCTTCTTAACTTGTATGATTTGTCTTGTTCTCCTTTTACTCTTTTCTTTTGGAGGTAGGGTGAAGTTTTTTTGCTAAAGGAGATATATATTATGTTATTATAATATGTTATTATATATAACATATATATTATATATATTTTATATATATAATTTCTATTCTGTTAGTGTTCTGTTCTATGCTGTTAGTTATTCTGTTAGTGGTCACCATTGAAATTTTTATCACATATACATGAAGTCCAACCTTAGACAGTGTCTTAGGTTTTTGAATTAGTTAAGGAAAAGATTAGGCTGTTTTAAACAAAATGTTTCTTTCTTTCTTTCTTAGTTTATTTTGATTAACACATGCTTGTGGTACATACTGACCACATCCATCATGGGGGATCTGCACGTATACATAACCTATCTTAACTCTTCTTCCTCTTCCCATTTACAAACACTCTATTTCCATTTTTTCCATTCTTTTTTATTTAAATCCATTTTTCCTTCCTTTCTTCCCCTTTCTCCCATCTAATTTCAATTCCCATCTGTACAAATTCCTTCTACTTCTTAGTATCTTCCAACCTTCTTGTTCCTTATTTATACTTTCATTTTACAGTCTTTATGTGAGGAATCCAGACAGTTCTGCTTCATAGAACAGATCACTCAGGGTCCTAGCCCAACTTCAAATCTGTTATCTGCTAGGCTGCTGTCTTTATCTGAATGGTCAAAGTTAGATTGCTGCCATAGCTATTCCATGGGAATGGAAAAGAAAAAAAAATCCAGTTAGAGCAGTTTTAAATTGCATAAACACCTTATATCTAATAGCAAGAAATTAGCGGCATGCTAATACAGCTACAAGTCAGACTAAAAAATATAGTCTTTTTCTGGCACCTTGGAATAGGAAAACAGATTTTTTGGAGGCAACTAAGAGTCTGATCACCCACATATACATAGAAAATACTCATTCTGTCTTTATGGGATATAATGTAAGGTTCTATTTAGACCAGAATCCAAGGGGATGCTATAGTGTTTCTCTTCTGTGCACATGAGGCTCATAGTAGTCCTATGAACAATATATTAATAGCTTGACTCGTAATAAACAATGGTGGATGAACTTTTGAATAAATGAATGAAAGATAAAGGAAGAACAGCAAATCCAGAATCAGTCACTGATCATGAGACATCATTCTGGACAGAAATTTTAAAAGCCCTTTGGCATGATAGCAAAGGTTTTTGCTTATACTCTGGTGTGATATGTTAGGAATAAATCCCATATCATCTGTGGCCTCTGGTCTAACAGAGCTTTTAACTGATTCATAATCTTCTGTGGCCATATCTGCGTATGTAGAGAATTTAGGCAATACAAAGTGGGAAAGAGGGCCTATACTTTGCTAGACTGGGTTTGGTAGGCCAACACTGCTTTAAGGATTAAACAATCATAGCATTTCACAAGTCTTGCAGATACACTGGTACTATAATTCCAAAACCACCTTAGAATTATGTTCTATTTATTTTCTGTATATTTATATGCCAGTATCTATTTGAAAATTTATGGGATTTTTTGGGGGGAAGAGTTCTGCTTGACTCTCGTCCTTCTTTATGTTAATGATGACTACGCTGAGGTCATCTGAAACAACAGGTTTAGGATGCAAGGCAGTATCTTTTATTTGACCTTTTTCAAAAAACTGATTTCCTTTCATTAAGGGGGACTTAGGGAAAGTTTTGAGCCATAGTCTTATCTCATGCTAGTTTTTTTTTAAAATACATTACTAAAAGTGGAAAGCAATATATGTTGGCTGCCCTTGCTGCTCTTAGCAAGGTATTATAAGAAAAAGATGAGCTAAGGTAAAAATATGCCAATATGCAAACAGAGAAGGAAGGTGATAGAGAATCCAGAAATTTGAGCCTCAGAGCCTGGAAAAGTCAGCTGCTTCTGTACCCTAAACAACGTAAGATCTACTGCCTCACTGCTAAATCCTAAATTTTGCTAAGCCAAGTGCCCTATATTTTAGATTTCTATGATTGTGTCACTCCAGTTCCAAGGAGGTTAAAGTTAAGGTTATAGTACTTTAAGAAACAGATCTAAAAATACAAATGATTAAATAATAAATTTCTAAATCATGTTATGATCTCAAAGATAAACAAGAAATATGTCTCTGCTCTACTTAGTTATTCAAGGACCCAAATGATGCTGGATGATGATGGTGGTGATTTTCTTTCATCCTGCCTACAGGCTGCAGCGTTCTGGTCAGAATGGGTGAGCATGTTGTCCATGTTATGTTCCAAACATCAAAAAAAAAAAAAAAAATTAAATAAAAAGGAGGAGGAGGAGGAGGAGGAGAAGTCCAGGAAAACCCATTTCCTTTTAAGGAAATGCCTCAAACTTACATTCCATGGATGAGAACTTGTCACATAGCCACAACTAGCCTTATGAGAAGCAGAAAACTGTAATCTCTGATGTCAGTTGTCCAAGAAGAACCTCAGATTTTAGGAGATACCACACCTACAAATTCCTACTCTTCCAATATAAAGATTTTAAGTATTTTAACTACAGTTAGCCCAGGTTCAACTTACATTATACACACACACACACACACACACAAATATATATATATAAATTTTTTTTTTTGGTACCAGGGATTAAATTCATGACCTCGCACTCGCCAGGCATGCGCTTTTTGCCACTGAGCTAAATCCCCAGATTTCGACTTACATATTTTTTTATCAGAATTTTACTTTTGCTTTTTTAAAAAAGATGCCTCAAATTAGTTAATATTGTTATTTCACTTTTATAAAGATGTTTAGATTTAGCTTCATTTTTGTCAATTTATATGCACTTCCTTTTGATAATGTATTGATTTTGTATTGCTGTATAACAAATCACCACAATCTTAGCAGATTAAAACAACACTTGTGCATTAGCTCACATTCATATGTCCGAATTTGACACACTCTGGAGGGCTTCACATTTCAGTGTGTTTCAGGAGCTCTGGAGAAGGATCCACCTGCAAGCTCATTCTTTCTGTTGGCAGAATTTGGCTCCTTGAGGTTGTCTGGCAGGGCCTTCCTTTTTTTTCTTTTGCAGCCTGCCATTTAGAAGCCTCCCTTAGCTCTGTAGAACCCACTCTGGTCCTTTCCACATGGCCACAGGCAGCAGTTCTTAGCATGCATACATGCTTTTAAGTCTGTCAGGATACTATGCCTCTGACTTCCTCACATGCAAAGAACTGCTATAGGGTGTATGTGTGTGTGTGTGTGTGTGTGTGTGTGTGTGTGTGTGTGAGAGAGAGAGAGAGAGAGAGAGAGAGAGAGATTGCTTTTCAACTGCATTTTTCCAAATATTCACAACTCATGAATGTTAGCATACACTAAAGTTTCAGCCCAAATCCTCTTTTTCTTCTACTTGTGTACATAACATAAATATTAAATTTTCTTAGACAAACATCATTTTCAGTACCAGCATTCAATACTTAAAATTTTAACATCAGTTTGAAATTATTCTATGAAAGTCCTTTGGATGACTGGAGTCAAAGCAGATATCTAAATGAAGGTCTATGTTCATCAAACTGAGTTAGTCCAAAGGACAATATTCAATCATATTTCAATTCTTTAAGCTGAAAAACAAAAATTTCATTTTGTAAATTCACTAGGGCAAAAATAGGAATCTTTTTCTCTTATAGAAGGTATCCAATAAATATTTGCTAATTAAATGGACTGAAGTTTAAATACTGTATGTACAATTAAAGGTAATTCAAGGAAGAAAAACAATAAATAAAAAGATGATCAACATGATGAGTAATCAAATAAAGATAACTTTAAGCCACACAGATATAAAGTTACATCCATGATAATGACAAAAATTTTAATACATGATAATACTAAATGTGAGGGTGTCCAGAAATAAACATTTAAATGCTGATGAATAAAAATTGCTACAAATATTTTGGAGAATGCCGTGGCCATCTCCTATGAAAATATGTATATCTTCTGATCAATATTTTCATTCAAAAACACAGAATTTACAGATATTCTCATGTAAGGGTATATGCTGAAAAATAAATTCCTAACATTATTGTCTGAAATAGCAACATTCTGGATAAACTAAATGGTTATCAACAAAAGAATAGGTTATTAAATTGTAGTATATAAATATCACCAAGCATGGCTCAGCACTTAGGATGAAATGATTATGCATTTCAATACTATATGTCAAATACAACACTGAACAATAAAAGGGATGCAATACAGAAGAACAAACACATTTTTATTCCTCTTACTACAGGTTTAAAAACATGTAAAATACCACCGTGTTTCTAAGATGCAATAAAACTATTTAGAAGAATGTGGCACTGACAATATGGTGGTGAATTCTGAAAAATGGTAGAAAAGGATAGAAGGCTGGGTGTGGTGGTGCATGCCTTCAGTCCCAGCTCCTCGGGAGGCTGAGTTGGGAGGATCTTGAGTCCAGGAGTCCTGGGCTGCGATGCGCTATGCCGATCAAGTGTCAGCATTAAATTGGGCATCAATATGGTGACCACCCGGGAGCAGGGAACCATCAAGTTACCTAAAGAGGGGTGAACTGGCCCCAATCAGAAAAGAAGGGTGAAAGCCAGGAAAATTACATGATTTTAACTCTTTAGTACTGTTTCATGCCTTAAACTGGGTGAGGGATAACTAAGTATTCACTGTGTTATCATATAACTACCCCTTATCCTTTTGACAATTTGGAAACCATTCACAGTAAACATTTTTACTCATGAAAATGTCACGTGTAAAAAAATGGTTACCTAAAACTTACACTGTAATGTTTATTCTATTAATTAACTGAAAGTTTTGACAATTTTAATAGTCTTTTTTTGGATGCTATTACAAAATACCATAAACTACACAGATCAAAAAGGACAAGGATTTATTTCTCACAGTTCTGCAGTCTGGGAAGTCTGAGATCAAAGTGCCAGCAGGTTTGCTGTCTAACGAGAACTGCATCCTTCATACACTGGTCACCTCCCTGCAGCTTTACACGGTGGAAAGGACAAGGCAGCTTTCTGGGAAGTCTTCTATAAAGGCACTAATCCCGCTCATGAAGTTCTGTTCTCAATACCTAATCATCTCCCAAAGACCTCGTCCTTTAATACTAGAGATTGTTTCAACCTATGGATTTTGGCATACATGGGCAAAATATGTTGTGAGCAAGAAAGTAAAAGTCCACACTGCTACTGCTCTTATGATGTAACTACATATGTATTTGTATATGATGTATGTACCATATTGTTATGGTTTGGGTCTGGATGTGCTCCCAAATCCTCATGTGGTCATGGGGGTAGTCTTCTAGAATTTGTGATTGACTCATGGTCCAACGCTGGGATTATGGGCATGAATACTACACCCACTGTAGGTGGGTAGCTTACATAAAATGGAAGGCACAGAGTCTTTTCTCCATGCTCCTCCCCTTTTGCACTTGCTGCTTTTGCTGCCTTCTTCTGTCTTAAAGACAGAAGAAGTCCTACGCCATGCCATCCTGATTTGGAGCCAGCTGATTATGGACTGAAACCTCCACAAACTGTGAACTAAATAAAACTTTCCTTCCTTCATTTTGAGCATCAAGTATTTTGTCTCAGCAATAAGAGAAAAGTAACTATGACACACGTTTCAAAAGCTCTAAATGTATTCATAGTATTTGACTCTGTGACCATTTCGGTAACAGAAAAAAATCCCTGTAAGGATACTAGTACTTCCTAATTTTTTCTTTAAGAATATGTATTTCTTATATAATAAACTTTCATACAAGAGTGACAAAAGAAACTGATCCATCATGGTGAAATGAACTTTAAAATATTGGATAAAAACATTCCAATTCTAATAATTCTTTTGCCTTAAAGATTTTGGATTTAGGGCATATGGAGAGAGATTATGCATAGTATTTAAATATTGTTTGTCTTCATTCTTTTCTTCACAATCTTTCTGCACTCTTTTGTTTTAGATATGTTTATGGAATGCAGTGCACAGCTGTATTTAGTAAATCTAGCTAATCCTTTTTGCTTAACCACAATTAAAATTATTTACTCTTTCCATGTTTATTATCACTCAGAAATTATATCTACCACTTATTTTTTAATTTTTGTTCCACTTGGCCTCTGTTTTTCTTTCTTTTCCTATCTACTTTTAGATATACCAAGTGCTTTCTAGTAATTATATTTTTATTCCTCAACTAGTACATTTTGTTCTTTATTCTTTTTAGCAATAACTATAAATTCCATATAATGTACAAATTTATCGATTTTTATGTTATCAAGGCCTTTACTTTTTCTCAGACTACACAGTATATTTGCTTTTTCCTTATACCTTACATAATAACTTAATTATACCTTTTTTTTACCATTAAGCTTTATTACTTTTAAGACAATGTTTCTTTCAATTCAAACCTCACCTCAAACCCTTTACTTTACATCACTCTGCTTTCCAATGAAGTACATCTTGTAAGACTCTCTTCCATGAAATTTGGATCATGATAATATTCATTTTAGTCTGATAATTTCCTTATTTCACCCTCACATTTGAAGGGTCTTTTCATCAGGTATAGAATACTAACTTTGTGGTTACTCTCTTTTTATTAAAATGTATTCCAAGTATACTTCTGCCTGAGTAGTTTCTTTAAAGAAATCTGTTTCTCTTTTTGGTTTTCTGAAGATACACTTTGATATGTTTAGGTGCACAGGTTCAGGGAAGAAATAGATGTACAACAAGGAAAACAAAAATACCATAGTTAAAAATGACATAAAAGAGTAGGTTTTCTGTTCTGGGTTGGTGAGTGAGTGTGGTCCACAATCTTACGCAGGAACCCAGTTTCTTTCCATATGGTTTCTCTGCCATTCCATAGTCAAAACCATGTCTTGCTTTGCTTTTCACCAAGAGGAAAGAAAATGAAGAGAGCTTGCTTTTTTTTTTTTTTTTTAGGTTCCCATCTAAAAACATGTTGGCAAGAAATTTAGCACAAAGTAATGCTTATCACAAGAAAGAATGGAAAATGTAAAGTAGTTAAGAAATCACATATCTGGTAATTCTATTAACATAATGAAAGGGAAATTGCAATTTGATGACTACTTTGCTGTCTTTACTAATCTAACTGTAGGTTTCCTTTACTATTTTGCTTGAGGATTAACTGAACTACTTAAATTTGTGGTTTATATTTTTCATAATTTCTGGAAAATCCTTAGCTATCCTTTGTTAATTGAAATTTTTATTGAGATAAGCATAGTTTCATATAAAGATTGTAAGAACCGAGAGAGATTCCATATACTATTGCCCAAGTTCCACTAACGGTAATGGCAAAATTATAGTACCAAAAACATTACACTGACATTGATGAGACTGATAACATTCACTGGTCTTATTCAGATATCTCCAGTTTTATTTATACGTATTTGAGCATGTCCATAGTGCTCCAAAAATGTATCACACGTGTAGGGTTATACAGCGCCCACCCAGTCAAGATACTATACAGTTCCTTTACCACAAGGATCTCTGTGTTGTCCTTTAATAACCATGTCCACTTTTCCCTTGCCTCCTCTCTTCCCCCTAACTCTTGGTGACTGAAAATATACATCCCATTTCTAAAATTTTTTTCATTTTGAAATGTTTCAACATGTTCAAATTTCATTTCCATTTCAAAATGGAATGTAACTTTTTAGGACTGGCTTTTTCCCTACTCAGTATAATTCTCTGAAGATTTATCCAAGTTGTTAAATGTATCAAGATTTTGTTTCTTTTTATTAATATATTATAGTCCATGCTATGTCAAAGTTTGCTTAACCAATATCCACTGAAAGACATTTGAATTATTTCAAAAACATTATAAAATTTAGTTTCTTCCACTATATTATAATTGGTCCAAGTTTGGCAAAAATATCTAATACAAAAAAAATCTAATATATATAGTGAGCATCTTACATAGTGCTGTGTTGAAATTTTTGAATGATTTTTTTTGTGTGTAAAGTGTTAATACAATTTAGCTTTCCAAATTACAAATACTTACATGTAGGAAAAGTTGATTGAATAAAGTACATATTTATAAGACATAAATTTCTACATTCATTCCCAACTCTAACAACTTCTTTATCTTCTTAGAGATAACTATTATTAACATTTAAGGTACATATTTATCTTGGATCTGTTCAAATCTGAAAGTTTTTCAGTTGAATATTTTTCATTTGGATGAAGTCACTTGATCTACTAGTAATAGTTTATTTCCAATACAGTATTAATGTTGCTTACATTTATTATTTTATCACAATATTTTAAAAGATATTAGATACTATCATCAATTCCTGTTTTATGTTTCTAACTTTAAAATATTCATATATTTACTATGACTTCCATTAGATTAATAAAATGCCTTGACAAGATTTATGTTCATTCCTAAGAATTTACTATATACCAAGGTGTTTTTAAATATGTTTTGGCTGAGTTTGACAGTTGTGTCAAAGACCAGAGACTGAGGTAAATAAAATCAGAATCTGGGCATATTTTTATATAAAAGATTTAGATATAATTTTTACATTCCTGGTAATACAAATGATATAGCTTCTCTTATTAAAAGAAATAAAAATTATTCTGTTACTAGTGTAGTACATTAAAGACAATACTACTTGAGTTAAATTTTTGAAACCAAACCCTGGTTTGCATGGCCTCCTATGTTCTGAAGCCCAGATATATGGCAGTATTCTGGTACAACAGACTTAGACCTCTTGATACAGACCCTCCTTGATCCTGCCTTCTTCTAGCTCTCCTACGCTGTACCCAGGGAATCACCATAAATCTGATTCCATACTGTCTTTACCTGTACACATGTAAAGACTTCCTTTGGTAAGTTTGGAATCCATATGAAGGGCTAATGAGAAGTAGAGAAAAAATCTACTTTGAATTTCTCAGTTGTCTTAGATGTCAAACTGCTCCTGAAACTTACTGAGGCAGTCTTTGAGCATTTCGGGATATTGGATGAATATGGATCAAAGACTGGGTAACACCCAAGTGTAAATAGCTACATGATATGATGAAAAAGTACGGTGAATGTTTAAATTAAAAATTACTATTGTAAAAAGCATTACCACTAGTTACCCTCAAATTACTTCCCTAGTTTTGGATACACTTGGACCACTGTTCTTGCCATTTCCCGAGGCAGTTCTGGAATAAAAAATATTATAATATTTAATATAATATTATCTAAATATAAGTTAATATAATTTTTCAAATAATTCATATTTGTTGATTAAACCTTGTAAAATTCAATATAGGCTGGAGTATGAAGCTGTGTGCTATTTCAAATGGAATATGGAATAAGCATGAATTTTCTCCCTCATGAACCTTGCATGAAACAGGAGTTTAGCCAAGGCAAGATTTAGCCATCTAGGTCTCTTCTGCTAACATCTAACAGTAGGTGTATGATAAATACTAATAACTATTAGGAAATTATCAAATACATGATATGTGTGAAAATAATGTAAGATCAGTCTGGAACTTGGTTCTACCAAGGCAAGTTGAATTTTGACTGAATAAAAAGTATACTTTCATCTTTTTTAAAGATTGTTTTTATTCCCAAAGGCAACATGGCTCATAAGTACTTTCCTGTGGAAAAAAATATTAAAAATTTACACAAATATTACATTAAAATTCTTTCACTTTATGAAAAGACCATGGAATATAAGTAAAGATAACACAAATATTTCTGGGTATGTATTTTGTCATTTCAAGTGAATATAACATTATCTACTCCAATAAAAATTATAAATGGATTTTAAGCTAATGAATCATGAAATATTTTGTTGAGTTACAAGTGAGCCAAATGGTCATATTTATTTTAACACCTGGAAAAAGTCAGGACATGCACAGCTGGCTGTTAGCTTGTCACACATTCCTAAGTTTACAATTACTACTAGTGTTCTCAAACCAAGTCTACTGACAAACAGTTGCAGGTGGCCAAAATGTTTATGTGTGGAAACAGCTTTACTCAGCAAAACCTAATAATGTATCAATAATATAATAGCAATTACTTTTGAAAACATTAGTATTTAAGAATGGCAATTTTAAAATATTTTTAATTATTTAAAGCATGCATAATACTTCTAATGAGAGATTTATAAGTACTACTCTAATTTTGAGAAAAATTTTGTTAAGTCAAAGAATATTTAAGGCTACTCCCAAAGAAATATTAATCTGTTAAAGTCTAATAGAATATTTTACATGCTGGAAATGCCCACCTCTTTATATATGGAAGGATGACTCTCTAACTCATTCTCTAGGATGTTATACCTACATGGAATACAGCTAATATCCCAGAGGACATAGTTTTACAACTAAGCATTTTTAGGTTTTTTACATTATATTTTCTAGTAATTTCATTTTTTACATTTTTTGATTAGTATATAAGTAACATGAAATGAACAGCACTACCACCTAGTTTAAAAGAAGACAGTAACATCATTGAAGTCCTGTTTACATCTTCTTGAACTCACTTTTTTGTCCCTCAGAGATAACACTTTTCTCACTTTTGTGTGTTTCATTTTCTTACTATTTTTAAGATTGTATCACATTCAGTTGTATTCTTAATCCACTTACTGTTACTTTTAGACACTAAAACAATACTGAAAGTGATGGACATTGGCTTATCTCCAAGTTTTTATACTATCCAGTACTCCTAAAAACAATTTTATATAACTTTCTTGGTACACATAGCCAACAGTTTCTATTACTGCGTGTATGTGCATGTATGTGTTTATGTATAATGTTGGTATCTTCAGTACTAAATCTGTAAATATACATTATACATATATGTATACCTCACATGTCAAAATTATGTACAATTATATTGCTATATAATTTATGCCAATTTATTTTTCATTTTCAGTATTTGGGGTTGAACCCAGGGAGTGATGAGCTATGCTCCTAGCTCTTTTTAAAAATTTGAAATAGGTTCCCAGTATATATTAATTTTTCCTATCTAAGCCTCCTTGAATAACTGGGATTACAGGCATCCCCTAACATGCTCAGCATTAAACTGTTTTCTAATATGCTTTTTATAAATTTGTACTCTCAGCAGCAGTATACAAGTGTTCCAGTTCTTCCATGTTCTTGTCAGTATTTTTATGTTCAGACTTTTAAATTTAAGGCACACTGGTAGGTTTACAGTAGTGTGTACCTGTGGTTGTATTGTATTCCTCTGATTAGGAGTGACATGGAACATCTTTTAGACTGTTTAATGACAATCTCAATAACTTCTTGTGAACATTAGCTTAACTTTCTTGCCCATTTTCCTGTGGAGTTGTCCTTTTTCTTAACAGATGAGTAGGACATTTTTATGTTATAAACATTAATCCTCTATAAGTTATATGTGGAAAATATATTTTCACTTATCTTTTATCTTTTCACCTTTTCTATTTGTTTTTGATGGACACATCTTAATTTTAAGAACATTAAAATTAACCTTTTTTGCTTATTCAAAACTATTTTGCTGTTAACAAACAGGGAAAAATCTTACTATAGAAGCTAACAGTTATATCACTGAAATTTTGAAAATGCTCTTGTTTGATAATAGAATATCTTTTTATTAAACTACAGAATGTCATATGAAAAACTATGACTAAAACAAAAGCTAGCTAAATGATTAGGTCAGTGGTAGCTGACTTATTGCTAAGCTAGTTTCCTAAATGATAAATCTGGGAAACAAAAGGCATAGCTGAAAATGTCTCTGCAGCACTTAACTGTCATAAACACTGGTGAGGACTTGTTGCAAAAGACACATTTGAGGTGTCTGAATTAATAATAGAATTTATGCCCCTTTTTTACCAAAAGAAATAAACATGTATATTCATGGAAACTTTTAAGTAATGGGAGAGAGGGTTCTTAAAAAACTTTTCCTTCCCATCTTCTTCTGCAATAGATGAATATTATATCATGAATAAAGCATGAATTACTTTATACTGAAAAGTGTGTCTGATATTCTCTTCTGAACTAAAAATTGTAAAAAATACTAATTATTTTAAAATTAGAATAGTAATTATTTTAAAAATATTAATTATTTTATCATAGTGTAGCACAGACTAATTTTGTCACAATGGTATATAAGATTCTGGAGGCCTGATATCGAAAATATATATTATGAGTTGAAAATATCCAATTCTTCTTATTTTTTTTTTTGGAAGATCTTTAAACAGACTCTGAGTCCTGTTACTTCCAAAACAGAGGCAGAATATATCAGGACCATAAGTCACACCTGACCATCTGCAATTCTGCCTACATTTTGAGCAAAAAATTATAATTGTTTTGTAAAGGTAACAGAAGAAAACAAATACACGATGAAAACACTGTGACAGCTCTAGTACATATATACTTGGTGTGAGATTAGGTCTATGTTTATTTTCTTAATTTTAGATACTTACATTACTTTCTTAGTTTATAATGTACTGAATTCAGTTTTCAAAAGATCTTCAGAAGAATAATTTTAACAAAGATATGAAACTGTTTTGAAACTTTTCTTGCTTTGTCACATCGTAGTGTTTATAATGAATTTTATGTTCTTAAATCACATTACAGTAAGAATTTGCTAGCTGAATAAATTAAAGAAGAATTTCCTACAGGCCAAAATTACTGGAGTATATGTAGAGATTTCAGTCAGTCAAATATCAGTAGTAAATATACAAATATCAATAATATATCATATGTTGTATAAAAATACAAAATATATACAATTGTGTGTTATAGTGTGAGTAAATTTGGAGAACCTATTTTTTGTTGGTAATGTTTGAATATCAAGTTTTTCAGGGTCAATAAAAGTGCAGTGTTTGAAGTGAATTATTCTGAGATACGACAACAGATGCCAAGAAAAATTGAGTCATTTATGATAAAAATCATAAAAAGTGTCACTTCTAAGTTTAAAAAATACATGTATTTATCTAAAAGTCAATATTAAATGCTCATTTTACTACTATCTCTTCACCTGATCTTCCTAGATGAAAATACATTCTCATTTCTTTTAACCACTACCTAGAATTCTGACAATTTTGAAATTTCACTTGTAAGCTTCATTCATTCATTCAACGTTATAAACAATAAACAAATAAAAGATGAAGTTAATGGTTAAGAGCTGAACTCTGAAACCAGTTAGCTTAGATTTGTATCATGGTTCTGCAAGTTAATAGCCATTAGACCTTAGAAAGTCACTTAACTCCTATTAATCAATTTCTTCATCTGTGAATATAGGTATTAACTATATATACCTCATATGCTGTGAATAAGAAAATCAATACACTTAAAAGTCATATAACATTGTTTAACATGGTAAGTCATATAAATTTCAGCTGATTTAATTTAATTCATAATAATATTAGTGTTATATCTATGTACCAAGCATTCTACTGTATATTTGATTTATATTTGAGAAAGTCCTTTTGGATGCACCTTGCTTGTTTTTTTTCCCCCCAGACTATTAGTTGATTATGCCAGGCTCTTAAGCTGACCCTGAACTAACTAACCATGCCAGTCTCAGGCTATCCATACTATTACATAAAATAATAGGTACTAAAACCATTAAAATTAAACCACCAATATTATAATAACAAAAGCATCCTTATGCCTATTTCTAATTTCCAAAATAAAATCTTCATAATACAGTTTTCATGTCTAAGATCTAAGAACTCACTAGGAGAAAAATGGCTTGGTTTGGGAGACTGCAATCTCGAGCTCTGTGATGTATCACTGACTACCTTAAGGTAGGTAAAAACAGGAGTTCCCTTTCTTGCATAAAGGAAGAAAAATTTCCTCCTATTTTCTAGGTTTGATGGCTGTGCATAAGAATTAAACTAGCAAAAGAAAGAGTAATGGGAGAGAGGCATACAAGTTTTAATTAATATATATACATGCACGGGAATCCTATAAAGGAAAATGAGTCCAAGATGCTATTAGGCCCAAAAGCTTACACACCTTTTGAAACAAAGGATGATAAATTATGGGGCTGTATCAAAGCAAAAGGGGTTTGACTAGGGGTAATAAATTGTAAGACAGTAACTAGAAAATATATGGGAAAATGTAATGGAAGATAAAGGTTATTTTAGTTGAGGGAGGGCACCTTTGTCCTTGATGTGGGAAGTTTTAGGACCTGCTTTTTTAGGTAAGAAGGGAGTGGCGATCAGAGTCCTTCCTTGCACTTGGTATTTTTCAAATACTTCAGCTCAAAATGATCCTTATTTTAGAATGATATATTTTGACTTCTTACACTTGCTTTCAACAAATACTATACTAAACATTAAGATAAGAGGAATGATTCTCTTATCTCTAGACTTAACTCTAGACTTTTAGGTCTTGTAGGGTTCTTGAGAACAGGACAGTAAATGTAAATAACAATTATTGGTTTTTATCACACATCTACATCCCTGTTCTCCAGATTTGGCTTTGGAAATGCCTGAAGTATTTAATAAAGGATTAAAGAGCTAAACGTGAAAAACAAAACAAAAAACTGTAAGATAACTAGCAAAAATATAAAAACCTA
Organism: Dolichotis patagonum; assembly: GCA_004027295.1. Taxonomy (NCBI): domain Eukaryota; kingdom Metazoa; phylum Chordata; class Mammalia; order Rodentia; family Caviidae; genus Dolichotis; species Dolichotis patagonum. Next base: position 10,658 of record PVJX010000344.1, on the reverse strand, counting down.
TGTAAGAGTGAGTTAAACTTCTATGTAAGTCTAACACCAAGTCTAGCACCAAAAGTAAACCAAGAAGAAGAAAAAAGCGGATAGATTCTACTCTATAGAAAATTTTAAACTCATGACGGGGAAAAAGTACCTGAATCAAAAAGATTTTGTTATGTATATGCTATAGGTATGCTGGCAGATTATATGTTTAATATAGAAGAATACTTTTTAAAAAATTTTATTTAAAGAGAAAAAAAAGAACAACCAGACAAAACAGAAAAATGGTAGCAACAATGCAGAATTCCAAAGGGAAAAAATAAAAGAACAAAAACAAACAAACAAAAAACTAAAACAACAATAACAAAAACAAAAACACTAAGACATCGCCACTTGATACGTTACATACTCTCATCATTGGAAATAGTTGTTCAAGTTACAAAATTAAAGCATACAAAGTACACATTCAAACAGTGAGACTTAACAGTTCTGCTCAACAATCTAACAAAAACAGTAATATGGTCATCTATCTTACACACTTAAACATACATGCAATTATATCCTTTAGAGCACTTGCTTTTCCTCTCTTTTTTATAGTAGCAATTACACATTTTGGGTTTTATTACTCCTACAGTTCTTATTACTTTTTACACTAGAGAAACAATGTGATATTTATAAATATGATTATTTATTTCACTAATGAGGATAGTCTCAAGTTGTCTCCATTCCCCTATGAAGGCCTCAAGATCATCCTTTTTTATAGCTGAGTAATATTCCATTGTGTAAAAATACCACATCATTTTATGCACTCTGCAGTTGATGGGCATCTTGGTTGTTTCCAAGATTTAGCTATTACAAATTGGGCTGCTATGAACATGGGTGCACATATATTGCTGTGATATGAACTTTTCAGTTTTTCTGGGAAAATACCCAGGAGAGGAAGAGCTGGGTTGAATGCAGCTTCCAATCCTAGTCTTCTGAGAATTCTCCATATTGATTTCCATAGTGGTTGCACCAGTCTACACTCCCACCAACACTGGAGAAGTGTTCCTTTTTCCCTGCAGCCTCACCAACATTTGTTATCAGTTTTCTTTATGGCAGTCATTCTTTCCGGGGTGAGATGAAATCTCAATGCTGTTTTAATTTGCATTTCTCGAATGACCAGTGATAGTGAACCTTTCTTCATGTATTTGTTTGCCATTTGTATATCTTCATATGAGAACTGTGTGTTCATCTCAGCTGCCCATTTTTGGAGAGGGTCTTTGAATTTGGAAGGGGGTTGATGTTTTTCAATTCTTTATATGTTCTTGATATAAGTCCTTTGTCTGAGGGGTTGCTGGTTAAAATTCTTTCCCATTCTGTGGGTTTTCTTTTCACTCTGATGGTGATTTCTTTTGAAGTGCAGAAACTTTTCAATAATATGAGATCCCAGTTGTTGATTCTCTGAAGTGTTTCCCATGCAGTTTGCATTTTGTTCATGATATCTCTGCCTACCCCTATGTCTCCAAGATTTCTACCTACCTTATCTTCTAGTAGATTTAGTGTTTCTGTTTTAATGTTTAGGTCTTTGATCCATTTAGACTTTAGTTTTGTGCATGGTGATAGGCATGGATCTAGTTTCAGTAGAAGAATACTTTTTTAAAAAAGTACCCTAATAGAAAAGTCATATGGCAGTTGATAATTAAAGTGACACTGTAAATTCAATACATTAAAATGGAAAAATGTGTTCTCGGCATGTATATTGGGGTTGGTATGTAAGTACAGAGATATCTTTGTTATGTATATATGTAAGTATACTTGTGACTGTGTTTTTAAAATAGAGCCTATAAGAGTACAGACTGAAATACTTAAGAGTGGGCGTTGTGGAAAATAAAACTATAAGTAATTTTTGTTTATAACTGTATTATGTATATATGTAAGTATGTATGTAAATACATTTTAAAAATAGAGCTGTTAAGAGTACAGACTGAAATACTTAAGAGTGGATATTGTGGGAAAGAGAACTATAGGTAATTTTTGTTTTGTTTTCTGTATCATCTGAAATGTGGGGCAAGGAAGGTACATGTTGTAACAATAAGAAAAGGTTCATTTAACAGACAATTTAAAAGTAAAAATTAAAGTGCAAAAAGAAAGTAGAAATATATACAAAGCTTTGCTTCTGCTAAGCCTTCAGGATACCATTTGCTAACACATGATAAAGTTAAGAATGCTATTCATTTTTCATTCTACCAACTTACAGCAATTAAGCTAATATTAATAAAGTAATATTTACACACTGCATACAATGTACTTGCTATTATAATAATGCCAATAAATGATAAACAAAGATACTTATTATATTTTTAGTATCTCATAATTCAAACTTTCCATCAAGTAAAGCTGGCATAATCAATGCATCAGTGATTTGGTAAAGTTTCTAGTCAAGAATCTCAGCAATACAAATTCTTTGTTTTAAATGTCTATGTTTTATGACGTCTTCAATAAAGATAACCCTATTATTATACTATGAACAAAGTATATATTTTGAATAAAGGAAACATTTCTTTTTCATCCAAATTTGAAAACTCTGTTTAGAGTAAGAGTTCACCAAGAGTTAGCTAGCTTAACTTTAAATACATACAGCAGCATTAAATCTATAATTGTTACTTGATGACAATGGTGATATATAATTCACATTTTTGAGTTCCAGATTACATGCTAAATACTTAATTATTATCACCAATTTGAAATGCTGAGGAAATTCAGTCTAAGAGATTATGAAGCTAGCTAAAGATCATATGTCTAGTATTAGGATTTGAACCTACATCTAACCCCAAAGTACCATACTGCCTCGTCATTCAATTCTTTTCTAAACTTAACTAATTAATGTTAAAGTAGAAATGGTTTAACACTATAAGATAGCTTAAAATTATATACTTGTAAAAATGTCTAATCATTTAATCCATATTTGAAGACTGTTTACAGCCAACATGTACCAAAAAGTTACAGAAAATAGCCATATTTTAGGCCAAAGAAATGGGCTATCATATGCAGATGGAATGGGATGGAATTTAAAGGATCAAACTGACCTTTGTCCTGCTAATAGTTTTTCATATGTGATATAACAACAGTGCATTTTGATGTCTAATGGTTGGTGCATATTAGGTGTTAACTTTCGGAAACAAAAGAAAATAATTTCTCACTATTAGGCACTTACGTTTTCTTATTAAATGCTTGATTAATCAACAATTTCATAAGACAAATTTTATTATTTCAATTACTTCAGTTTTAATTAAAGAAAAGAAACTGGGACTTAGAAAATTTGAATAATTTGTATACATTTTATAAGTAATGGAGCTGAGATTTGAATCTAGGCCAAAAAACACTATTGTACTATGCTTAGGTCAATATCCGTGTGAAAAAGTAAAAGTAGGAAATTAATGAACTAAATTTTAAAATAATTTTTATGTGTTTCAATCACTGACTACAGCCTTATGTCATTTAATACCAGCAAGCTAGTTTTCTGATATGAAATGTAAGATCTAAAGATAAAAACATCTGAAAAATTATAAAGACATTTAAGAAGGAAGTATCTCCCTAATTATGGTACATGCACCCACTAAGCATGAGTAAAAATCTAGTAACATAAGATATACACTCAGATAACTGCAGAATTTTGGAATCAAAAAGGTTTTAATTGTTAAAAGGAAAAGCATTTTAAAATCATACAATTTTTCTTTTCTTTTCTTTCTTTCTTTCTTTCTTTTTCTTTCTTTCTTTCTTTCTTTCTTTCTTTCTTTCTTTCTTTCTTTCTTTTTTTCTTTCTTTTTCTTTTTTGCATCATAGACCTACAACAAATGCTCCTACATTAGTTCATTAAATTTAAAACTTTTTTAAAAAAAAATACAGGTGCTGTCAGGTGCAGTTTGTGTACCTGTAGTCCCAAGTTACTTGGGAGGCTGAAGTAGGAGTCTCACTCGAGTCCAGGAGTTTGAGACTACCACGCTGGGGAAGGTAGTGAGAACTCATATAAAAAATAAAACAAAGCAAATCAGCTCCTGCTTGAATTATGAAGGAGTTATGTTCTAATAAGCCCACTATAAGTTGAAAAAATTGTTAAGTCGAAAATCCACTTAGCAAACCCAACCTGCTGAATATCCTAGTAAGCAACAGTAGTAGTGGCAAACCTATGGTGTGCATGCCACAGTGGCCTGTTTGCATCACTGGAAACTCTGAAAAGTTTGCCATCACTGGCATACAGTATCAGTTGTCCATCCTGGTGATAGAGTGGCCAAGTGGAGCTGCAGTTCACTGCTGCTGTCCAGCAGTGCACAAAAAGACTATCATACTCATCACAAAAGACTATCATACTGCTCATGGACAGACCAGGAAAACATTAGAATTCAAAATATGATTTCTACTGATTTTGGACTGCATTCACACCATGTAAAGTAAAAACTTTGTGAATCAAACTATTATAAATCTAGTACTCTCTGTATTCCTTTTAAACACTAGGAATTTAGGCAAGCATTACTCCTTTGTATCTTTGAAGGTTCATGGCACCTCAGAGATACTTGCATATCAAATCAGACACAAAATCACTTTTTAATACTATATTTATGTTGCCTATTATATTCTCCATATAATATATAATATAATATTTATGGTGATTAGTTTACAGAATCATGGATTTTAAAGTTAAGATCACCTAGTGCAACAACGTCATTTTTATGAGACTTACAAAAGATCCAAAAAAGTTGGAGTAATTTCTGTATGACTTTTTTGTCAATATTGCTTTTATTTATTTCTATTTTTGACCATATCAAGTACAAACCATAGTATATTAAAACCTGGACCCCTCAAAGGCCAACATTGAGATATCCTGACTTGTTACTTATCTATTAAGGGAGTTAATCCACACTTGTGTGTGTATGGGGGAGATGCATCCCCTAACCTTTTCTTTTTGAAACTTTTGAGACAAGATTTCACTAAACCACTAAGTTCTCCAGGTGGGGCCGAAATTGTAAGCCTCGTCCCTTAGCTTCTCAGGGTGCTGAGATTATAAGTATGTGCCACCATGCCCAGCTAGTCAAGTGAATGACTACTTAATATTTACTGTAAATGTATACTGGTTGGGTAAAACTTCAGAGTAAACAGTCTCCCAGTGAAAGAGGTACAGATTATTAGTTGTCCTATCGACAGTGTAAAGGACTCTTGGGAAGTATTTAAAACAATGATAACATGTTAGGACCATGATTGTAATTTATAATGTAGTTTTATGTATTATCTTAGCTAAAGACTCCCAACCAAGTTTTTTTAAGATATATATTTTATTAATTTTATAACAATAAACTAAAGTACACTCATTTAAAGTGAGTAATTTGAGGAAGTTTTGTTTCTAACTTAATATCGTAAGTTTCTATGGCTAGGAATTCAAGAATGAGTTAGTTGGGTGATTCTATTTACAAGTCTCTTATAAAGTTGTAATTAATCTGTTATGCAGGGTCTAAAGTCATTTGTAGGCTTAAACTGTAGGAGCTGCTCCCAGACGGCTCACTCAACCAACGCTCTTGCCTACTGTTGGCAACAGTCTTTTAGTTCCCAGCCAAATAGACCTTTTTACAGGTCTGAGTGTCATCACGTTATGTGGGCTGGTTTCCCCATCGCATTATGTGGGCATTACTATTATCACAACCAAGACACAGAACATTTCCACCATCCAAACAGTTCTTTTAGGTATTTGTGTCATCAAGGGTTCTCCTAATGCCTAGCCTAAGGAAACCATAAGCACCTTTCTGTTATTGTTGATTGGGTTACATTTTCTAGAACTTTCATATAAATAGAATCACACAGTATGTAGCTTTCCTGTAAGTCTCTTTCACTCAGCACAATGGTTATAAGGTTTGTTTCTATAATTGCATGTATCAATAAATGATTACATTGTATTACTAAGTAGTGTTTTTCATTTTATCACTGTACCACAAAAATGTTCTTCATGATTATTAGTTGTACTTCATCAATAAAAACCTTTGAGTGTCTTTTTCTTTTTATTATGTAAGTACCTACATAATATCCTCAGTTTTGCTTCATGAGCTGAGAGCCACTGCAATTGCAAATCCTCAAATCACATTCTACACCTATTGACCCAGAAACTGAATTTCCTTAACAAGAGCCCAGAACTAGCATACCAATGTATGAGAAGTGTAGTTTTACGAGTCTTACAAGAAACTGACACATAGTGTACATATGAAAGTGTGTGAGTACGTGTTTATTTTGGTATAGCGACAAGCCTAACACAGTCATTCATGTTTATGATTCTCAGAAAATTATTGATGTCTAGAACTCAAAAAATATGGACACATACATGTTGACAACTCTAAGTCTCACTTTACAATTATCTTCATTAGATATAAATATTCATTATTTTATAATTCTATATTATAAAATTATTTTTTTTAAATCCCTTTTTAAAAACATTTTCTGAAAGAGCAAAAATAGCATAAATAAGAATCATTCTGTCAGCTGCATAAGGATGTACTAGTGATTACCAGAGATTAACAGATGATCATCTTTATGCATGTGATCAACAAGACCAAAAGGTCACCAGGGTTTTAGTTTACCATATGCTACAAAATTCATGCATCAAATCTACCTAGTCTGTGCTTTCTACATTATAATGACTTAAATCATCAAATTAGAAGTTGAGGAACAAATCATTCACATAAATTCCTATTAAGATTTGCTCAATGGGTATCTGGAAAATGAAGGATTTTTTTTTCCTTGTTCTTTATGCAGAAAGTACTATAAACACATTTGCAGGTCAGAGAAAACTAGTTCATATTATTATTATTTAAAGCCTGTTATGAACAGTAACATGTAGCATTTTACAACTAATCTCAGTTTTGTTCACTTTGTAATCATTTTATATAACTACTATAACTATTTTAGATTCCTAGACTACTACACTGAAATTAAATTAATTATAATTCTGTAAATATTATTTTAGATAAGTTTCATACTTTCACTAATTTAATTCTGTCAATTCTAGGTTGCTATTCATAGCTCAACAAAAATGTCAAAATAAAGAATTAAATCTTTTTTCCATATTCATTTAATCAATGTGCTTGAAAATAGCAATTTTTTAAAAAACAATATTTTCTAGAATTTCTTGATTCGCTTTGTATCTTTTTGCACACATGTTAGTTCTAAAAATATATCTGAACTCTAAATGACTTCTGTTCATATTAATAGTCCATAACAAGCTATTAAATCTTCCTTAAAACAAGCAACGATATGCCAAAACACATGCTCTGTATTTTGGTACTTTAATGAAAAGAACCCATAAACACTGAAAAAAATAATTAAAAGTCAGTGTTTCATTGATAAATGTTATTTTCTCCCTTTATAGAACAAAATTAACCTGTAATCAGAAATTGATAGTTTTTCAAAGATGAGAATTTTCAGATTTATTTGAAAATACGCATGCATTATGCAGAACTGGAGTTTTTGTTCCCTTTAGATCCATCAGAGATTTACCAAGTCCTACTTTGGAAACTGACAGTTGTTTCAATGGTACTGTTGGGAAATCATATTGAATAAAACAATCAATACAAAAATATACCTTTTGTTAGTGCTTGGGGTCCCACTAATATTTATTACTCATTCTAAAGAGAGACTTGATTGCCCAAAACATAAAATAGATAAATTATATCTTATAAGATCTCATTTAAAATAAGAAATTATTTATAGGAAAAATGCAATACAAAGAGAGCTACATTTAAAATCAATGTGGTTCTCTGAGAACGCAGAAAGAAAATTAAAAGATTATGCAAAGTAAAAAATTAGCAGAAAACATAAGAAAGCAATCAAGAATTTTATGTTTAAATATAGGTGGTCAGAGGAACTGTACATCATAATGTAACAAGGCCTAATTATTTTTAAAGTCAATAAAAATGATTCACCTTGAGAGAAATCCTTTCAAATTTGTAAGGTAAAACATGGAGATAAATAGAAATAATTAGTGATGCAAGCGCCAGAAAATTAGAGTAAAAGCCAATTACAATTATGGAATCTGCATCTGTTCATTACAACTTTGTCAGTTTTCCAGACTATGAGGCTAGGCAGTTTTTACAAATGACGTAAATGGAAATGTGTTTAGAAATGGCTAAACAATGTGTGCAACATGCAAAAAATGTGATGTTACAGCTAAAAAGGAATTCACTCTTCTTTGCATTACTATTTATATAGACTCCTCTTAGTTCTATTTCTACGGACATCTTTCTTACTCTGTATAATTTTGTCATTAAGAGACTGACTCAACATTCTTTGAATATTTGAAATTTCTTCTACTTTTTCTAAGTAGGTTACAAAACATCTTATACCAAGGTGTAGAATGACTTACAAAGGATTCAAATGTTTTCAAAAAATTGTAGTAAATTTGCCTAATAAGTGTGTAAAAAAGGTTTAGATGAGTAATCTCCTTAAGGCTATTTCTAATGCACATGCTCAGCTTTTGTGAAATCAGTGAGCTTTCTAGGTCATGTCAGTTAGCTGAGAAGAGGGTGTCTAGATTAATAAAGAAAATTCATTTTAAGCATATAAAGTAGATAAATTTTTAAATGATTTAAAATAAAATCAAAAGAATCGGCCTAAAGAAACTTGAAGCAGATTTTTAAAAGATCAGATTAACATTTACCATTATTTTCCACAACATCATAGTCCCTTAGAAAATGAGAAAATGATAAAATTGTTTTTATCATTAAATAAATTTTAAAATATGGGTATTCTCCCACCTCCAAGAGAGTGACAACATCCAGTTAGCATATTAAAAACTGCAGCAATGTAGCAAACAAACCACTTTTAATTTTTTTACATGAAATTGCCATTCTTTATTCTGAAACCTTCAACCCACGTTTTCCCTCACAAGATAAATTTAAAATGTTTTGATAACTATAAATATTCAGACAGCAGAATGTTAAAAGAAAAATTAGCCCACATGTGAAAAATGACTAAAAAATGATCTGAAAAATTAAACATAAATGAAACAGGGAGGCAAGACCTTCCTATCCTATTATTAATTCATTTAATAAATACTTACTGTTGCTGTCCCACTTTTATCAGGTGACATGTTCAGCCTGAATATAAACCAGCCCAAAAGGCTATCACTGGTCAAATCCAGGATAACATTAAATCAAAATAATTAATTATAATGGAATTTAAACACAGAGTGGAAGAATTCATTAACCCTTATCCACAACAATAACTAATGGAAATGAGAAAGTTATTAAACTATAGTTCCAAATAATAGTACTACAGTATTAATGTAAGAATGAGAGAAAAGAGCAACATTTTTTCATGAAATAAAAATAAAGACTGAAGAATTATCCTACAATGGAGGACCTAAGAGAGATAAAATTCTAGATCAAAATGAAAACAATAGGACATTTGGAAAAGTTCTTAATGATGTTTTTCTTCTGCTATGAAAGACATTAGTTGAAAAACTGGTAAAATTTAAATTTTGTAAACTGAGTTAATATTTTATCAATTTTAGTCTTCTGTTTTCTATTCATTGTACAATAATTATAATTATGTAAGACATTAACATTTAGGGTATAAGATGTATAACTTTCTGCAACTTTTAAAAACAAGTATAACTAGCTGTGGTGGTGCACTCCTGGAATTTCAGCAGTCTGGGAGGCTAAGGCATGAGTCCAGCCTAGGAAATTTAGGAATGTAGTGAGACTCTCTAAACAAAAACTTTTGGGAGGTTTCCAAAGATGGTGGACCAGTAGGTAGCAGGAGAGAGATCCTCTCTAAGAGATACAGCTTAAATGCCAGAATTTAACACCCTGGAGAGACCCAAACAGAGAGAGATGGACTCTCTCAACCCAGGAAGAAACTAAAGTTAAAAAAACCACTCAAATATGAGGTCCCAGGGCTACCAATAGTGAAGCTAAGATCAGCGAGCATGGCGCCCTAATCGAGCTGCCTGAATCCCTGCCCAAGAGCGACCTGACCTATTAAACTACGCCAATGTGACTGGCTTGAGAGTCCGGAGCGTGGAGCTGAACATCCCTGTGCGTGGCTCGCCTGGACCCAGCCCTGCACACGACCCACCCAGAGGCACCATGAATTTGTGCCGCAGCCGCACTGAAGTTGGAAGTCTGGGAGCCCAGCAGTTCTCAGGGACTGGCATCAACATGTGGTGAGTGGTTTTTTTAGGGACCCGAGCCTCTCGGACCCGCAGAGTGGCCTGGGCTGTTTGGATAGAAAGTCTGCGCAGACCTGCATCTTGGCGCGACTGTTTGGGACTAGTAGGCCCGCCCTTCATACGCAGGGAACTGCCTGGAGACCGGCATCTGCGTCAGGTCTGTTTGGGCCCGTAGCCCCGCCCTTCTCCCCCAGGAAGTCTCCCAGAAAGCAGCATCTCGGCCTGTCTCTTTGGGACCCGAACCTCTCAGACCCGCAGAGTGGCCTGGGCTGTTTGGATTGGGAATATTGTGGAGACTGGCATCTTGGCCAGGTCTGTTTGGGACCGGGATCTTTTCAGAAACCAACATTCTGGCCTGACTCTTTGGGACCTGTAGGCCCTCACTTGCAGGGAACCTCCTGGAGAACTGCCTGGGACAAAGCACAGTGGCCTGGCCTGCCTGAGATTCCACAGGCTCCGGGGTGGCCACACCCAGCATTAGCCTTACAACTTA